>RWGZ01001453.1:16480-44601 GCA_009725065.1 Utricularia reniformis
GTTTCTGAGAAATGGGAGGAATGTTCTTGGTCTTATGTATCTGCATGACGAAAATAAATTAATATTGTCCAATGTCGATCAGCTTGTGAAAGATTGAGGAGTATTAGAGTAAAGAATCGTTTATGTCACCACATTTTCCTGGGAAGCCGTTGGTTTTATAGTTTGTACTGTTAAGAGAAGTTTTGAGAAAACAAACTTGGTTAGACACAATGACAAATAGCATCGGCCAATAAATTATGTTAGTAAGAAACTATCAAGAGTCAAATCTTGATACACCGATATTAGTTCTATTCAGAGAGGAGCATTAAAATCTTTTGAATGTGAACCTTATGCAAATGATAGTATATGTAGAATAATTAACTAGCAATGAGAGACTGATTAATTAGTTTCTTTCAAGGAAGCGTTCTAAACAATTCAGATGTAATGCCGTAATATTACCGATGAACATTGGGGACTTATGAATACAAACATCTGGCCAATATGGAAGGACATGAAGTTGTTATGAGAGTTTTGAATTGAAGTGATAATGTTATGATTGTGATATGATGAACAATACTAATTCGATCTATTTTTGTCGCTTAAGCCCGATACGCTTTTCTATCTAAACCGGTACAGATCAGCTCGAAACTTACCATGTAGCTTTGATATCATATAGAAATTCAGGATTTAATGGGCCAAGAGAATGTCCGTGTAATCAAGTTTATAAAAGAAATGAATCACATTAAAAAGTCTAGGTCAAGTCAATTATTCATGATACCATACACCTTATAAACTATAATATTTCTATTTTCATAACCGATATGAGATAATATTTCAATAGTATACGGCCCATATCGATTAGAATCGAAACGAATGTTTAAAATCGATATGAAAACATTGGATACGAGACAATCTCGACCTCTTTCCCGAATGTCCAGAAACCTAGAGGAAAAAGAATGTATTGATAATATTTCCATAGGGGAAAATATTCCAATGAGATTGATGTGTTTAATAAAAAATGTATTGATGATATTTGGGAAAAAGTATTGGTCAAGCCAATAATTTGCTCCTAAGAAAACATTTGAAAACTGATAAAAAATATCATTTCAATTCATTACATCTAAGGGTATGTTCTATAAGAATCAAGGGTACTTGATATTGCACGGGGGTATTTTCGTAATTTACATACCCCCGGGAACCTTCTGGCACATTCCCCAAGGTATTCAGAATATTTCGGTTCAAATGGACACTGGGGGTATTTTCGTAATTTTGACACCCCGGGCGCGATCGACACGCCCTTTATGATATTTTCGGTATCCTGAGGTGATTTCGGGTTGAAATAATGTTGGGGGTATTTTCGTAATTTTGACACCCTGAGCTCGATCGACACGCCCTTTATGGTATTTTCGGTATTCTGAGGTGATTTCGGGTTGAAATGACGTCGGGGGTATTTTTGTAATTTGGACACCCTCGATCCCAATCGGTATAACCGCTAAGGTATTTTTCGCACTTTTGAGGCATCTGTGCCATTTTTGGATATCCCGGGGGTCATGCGGAAGGTTTCTGGCGAAGTCACGAGTATTTTTGGATGATTCCAAGTCGAAACGACACTAGGGGTATTTTCGTAATTTGACGACCAGAAGATGTTACGACGCATGTTCATCGACTGTCTTTTATATCTTATGAATTTCGAGAAGAATGACTTATGCCGAGTGTGCTTTTCCCTCTGTTTGCAGGTCATTGGTCGATCGATGAGCTCCCCGAATGATAGGAGACATTATGATTGGTATCCTGGTAAGATCAGGTATTTTTGTAGAAGTTGAGCCAAATCAGGCCAAATTGGATAAGACTGGTCTTTGAATCCATAGATGAGTTGTTGGGCCTGAACCCTCTATAAATATAGGTTCCAGGTTATTTGGAAGTGGTTCGGAATCAAAATCGAAGTAAAACTTGAAATTTGAAATCCTGAAATCTTTCAAGTCTCAGAATCCGCGACAAATTTGTTTAGGAGCTCCAAATCCGCGATGAATTGTTATTGATGGTGAAATCCGCGATAAATTGCTAATATGAATAGTACCGAAGTTAAAAAATTGCGAAGGAACATTTTACGATTTGAAAATCCACGGAGAATTGTACTTGAGTTCCAAATCCGCGAAGAATTTGTATATTTGGCAAATCTGCAATGAATTTCGCATATGAACAGTGCCACATAACAATAATCAGTCAGAAATTTGCCTAAGGCACAAATCCGCGATGAATTCGGATATTGAAAGTGAAATCCGCGACTAATTTGGAGGTGAATGGTGCTTTGGATACAAAAACGATCAAAAAGTGACTAAGGCACAAATCCGTGATGAATTTGCACATAAAAGGCCAAATTAGCGATAAATTTTCCAATGAACAGTAATTTCTGCACTTTTGTCACGTTTTCAGTATCGAGCTCATTTTTCGTCCCGGATTGAGCATACACCATTTTTTTTGAGCAAATAGACTTCATAAGTTGTATTTTGTGAACTTTTATATAGTGAAACACCCAGGTAGAGCTTCGTTCTCCTGAAGACGTAAGCCTCGCATTGTGAACCAACCTCGTAATTCCTTGTGTCTTAACAAAAAAAAATCTTTGACTGATCATTAAAACACCGAAAATATTTTAAGACGAGATCAGTACTATAATAGACTCTAATAATGCGAATACATATAAAGAATATGTTGAGTATTCTGTAAGTTATATATTGAGTTGTAGAAAGAAACAATGTTTTGTAAGAATTTAGATTGATAATGCATTTTAAGTTAAAAGTATCCATTATAGTTGTACATAGATGAAAATATCAATTAATTAAAATAATACTAATATAACAACATTGTTTGTATTCATTTCTTAAATAATTTATCATTGGTGCCAATTATGTTGTCCAATAATACAATGATAGATCCTAATAATGCTTCGAAGATATTGTCCCTTATTATCTCCATAATATCAAAATTGACATCTTTCAATAATGGCGGTAATATACTTGAATTAGGCATGCACGAGTGAGCTCCCTCAACTATAATCCCGACAAAAAGTTGTTCTTGCATCTCCGGAAGTAGTGGACCTCTATGTCTAAAGGATTTAGCAGCAGGCATCTTTATAAACCATATAATACGTAATACATAATACAACAAGGTAACAGATTACACTCAAATTATATGAAAACTAACATTATAGTAAATTGAAGTTATCATCCTACTACTTGTTATCGCTTTGTAATACATTTGACACTCTATCCCAGACGATACCGATGTTGAAATACAACTTTTTCCACAAATTTCACTCCACCCGAAGATTTCTGTACTTATTTTTGATTTGTTGTAAAATATATGTTCAACTTATTTCTTTGTAACAATGTTAGCCCAACCAATTTTATTGAAGGAAATGTTAGATCTATTTCTAATTTGTATCTCATCAGATAAATAATGATGTACATTTATATTAAACCAATCAATAGATAAATGATACAACAATTAGTGATGAAGATATTGACTTATCATTGAATCAAAACACAGTTGTATAAATATAAAAAAAGATCACTAAGAATCTTAGTCTAAGATGTACCTTGAACTTATATTATGCATCCATTTCAATGATCAAGCTGATTGGCGTTAAGATGTACCTCTAAGTTATGTTGTGCATCCATTTCAATGATCAAGCCAACCGCAACATTCGCATAGATAATAACTTCTAATAAATGGTCATGAAAATCATTTTGGATCATCAATGTGGTTCATATGTAGAAATTACTTTCACGTAATGTCAGATAAAATGGATACGACATGCTTTTAAAAAGCGTCCCTCGCCACCAATTTCTTCTACCGGGTGATCCTACGACAGACCAATCCTCGAGTGAGTGGAGACCCAACAATGCATTGCAGATAGTAGCAATATATAATATATCTAGTTGCTAAGCTATTATAAAAAGATCAAAACTGGATGTTTCTTCATGACTATGAATTGAAATAATATCAATAATAAAGCAAGGCTCGAGACAACTGCCAGCTGCACACCAAAAAGAAATCTTACCAGCCCCTTAAGTCTGACTGAAATGGGTCTGTTCTCCGAAGCTTCAAGGACTTTAGATGAAATACTCTAGATGCAAAAATAGTGTTATGATCACAAGAAAAAAAGACAT
Organism: Utricularia reniformis; assembly: GCA_009725065.1. Classification (NCBI taxonomy): domain Eukaryota; kingdom Viridiplantae; phylum Streptophyta; class Magnoliopsida; order Lamiales; family Lentibulariaceae; genus Utricularia; species Utricularia reniformis. The sequence continues at coordinate 20,629 of RWGZ01001453.1, forward strand.
GATTTGATAAAAAAATGGTAAATGCTACCTGCAAAACCTCTGCCGCTGAATTGACTCTCTCCTTATTCCATAGCTTCAACATGAGTACGGTTAGGTAAAAGGTTTTTGGTTTAATGAATATGGACTTGTCAACCCCTGAAGTTTGAAGCAGAGACAATGCCATCGGATGATTAATATCAGCATCAATAATTACTAGAATTATGTGCAACATATCTGAGTTGTTCTATGCCCTGCGTTTTGTGAACATGGGAGAATTCACCCAATTGATTAATTTTAAACTTAAAATAATAATGAGCAATCAAATAAGCCAGAGGCCAAAGTTTAAACAAAAACCCCAAAACATCGCGCTATTAAGGTCAGCAGCCCTAATTTCCATAAAAAACAAACGAATAGATTACCTTCATAAAAAGGCTGAGAGGACACTGCCCTCCAAGTTTGCACTGCATTTCTTCTTTTTCTCCCATCTGTATCAGGTTGCTTTCCTTTTCTAGCATTCATTACCAAATACCAATAGACCGGTCAAACCATGAAAAAATCTATACTCTGTGACCAAGTTCATTCGGTTTTGTTTTGATAAAACACTCGAATTTTCCTACGTGCCTTATATTTATAGTTTTTACATAAAGCTGATTATCGGAAAAGTCGGATGATTTGATTTTATGAAAACGGAATCATCACTCTGGACTTACACTGTAAGACAATGTGTTTGTGAGAAGAAATATGAAGAAGCAATCTCTATATTCAATCGAAATCGTGGAAATGGAAGCTTCGTGGTCGCCGCCCTCCCACTAGTTCTGAAAGCGTCTGCTTCGCTTGCTTTGATTACTTTTGGTAAGGCTTTACATTCGGAGATTGTCAAGTATGGAGTAGGATGTGATGTTATGGTGGGTACTTCATTGGTTGATATGTATGGAAAATGTGGCGATATTTTAAATTCGAGGAAGGTGTTTGATATTATGTCTGAAAGAAATGTGGTCACTTGGAATGCCATGATTGGTGGATACATGAGGGATGGGAACACGCGACTTGCTTTGGGTTTATTCGAGAGGATGCCAAAAAGGACATCGATCACTTGGAATAAGATGATTGATGGGTATGCTAAAAACGGGAATATGGCGATGGCAAAGTGGGCCTTTGACACAATTCCTAATGAGTTGAAGAATGTGGTCACTTGGACAACAATGGTTGACGGATACGTCCATAATGGGGATATGGAAGCTGCTAGAGATCTCTTTGACCGGATGGTGGTAAAAAATTATCATGTTTGCTCTGTAATGGTGACGGGGTACTTCAAAAAAGGGAATCCCGTGAAAGCAAGAGATATTTTTTATATGATGAATTTCAGGAATTTGGTTAATTGGAACGCATTGATTTCTGGGTACGCTCAAAATGGATGGTGTAGAGAAGCATTAGATGCCTTCGTAAGAATGCAAACAGAAGGATTTGAGCCGGATGAAGTCACATGTGCAAGTACTTTATCGGCTTGTGCTCAATTAGGAATGTTAGATGTTGGTAAAGAAATCCATGAGATGATTTTACTGAAGAGAATTCAAATGAATGAGTTTATTCTCAATGGTTTGGTGGACATGTACTGTAAATGTGGGGACTTAGCAAATGCTTTATTAATCTTCAATGGGATGACTGCAAAAAGTTGTACAACTTGGAATAGTTTGATAACAGGATTTTCTGTTCACGGAAAATGGAGTGAAGCCATTGATTTATTGCATAGAATGGAGTCATCAGGAATAAAACCTGACAGTATAACTTTCCTATCTATTTTATCTGCTTGCTCGCATGGAGGCCATGTCGAAGAGGGCTTAACAGCATTTTTCAAGATGAAGAAATATGGAATAAAAACCAACATCAAGCATTATGGTTGTCTTGTTGATCTATTAGGTCGAGCTGGAAAACTGCAATATGCTTTTGACTTGATAACGGCAATGCCAATTGCTCCAAATGAAACAGTGCTTGGGGCGTTGCTTGGGGCATGCCGTATTCACTCTGATACCGCCATCACAGAAAAGGTGCTTGAACTCGTGAGCAGCAGGCTGAATCCGGGTGTTTGCAAAGATCCAAATTATGTACTATTATCAAGTATCTACGCAACAGCAGAAAGGTGGGCGAAGGCAGAACGAATGCGAGTTGTGTTTTCAGCTAAAGGGTCTGTAAAATCACCTGGATTTAGTTCACTTGGTTGTGATGAACAAAATCCCTTTAAGGCTTAGGTATTTCAAGAGGCTAAACTCTTTAGAAATCAACTACAACACACCGAGAATAATTTATGCTCCACGCTCAACAACACCAGAATATTCTTAAATACTTGTGACTTTAATAGATAGAGCTCAATGGATATCTGTTGAAAGTGCTAGTAATTAATCAGCTTAAAACAAGTGAAGTTTTTTTTTTTTTTTGAACAGAAATTTTATTTTATTAAAATAATTTGAGATCACCCAAAAGCTAATCTCAAATCAAAGTACAAATTTCATAGTAAGTTAATTGCATTTAGAATTGCTTCACAAGGGGCTTGGATCCAGTCTGAAATTTGAAGTCTAGCTATCTTTCCCTTATTCTTGAGCTGTTGAAAAGTAAATAGTTGGATTCCTAATATACACTTGGAATCAGTTATTCCCAAATTATTGAATAATATCTGATTCCTCGTGTACCAATGCTTTCATAATAAAACTAAGACGGAGAATTTCATGGCCTTTTTCACCGGATTGTTAACTATCTTTTTTTGCACCAATATCATAACTTCTCCCCATGTATTAGGTAGGCATGGATGTCTGTTGCGTTTTCACCATAATGAGAATTCCGCCCATATTGATTTAAATGCTTCACAATCCCAAAATAAATGTCCTTGTGATTCTTCATCCTTTAGACACATTGGGCACGTCGAAAGACCTATTATCATTCTTCTAATTGATAAAAGCTTGGTTGTAGGGAGGCTTTTCTTCAATACTAGCCATAAAAATATTTTAATCTTCTTAGGCCACCATTCTTTCCACCAATCTTTATGATAGTTAGCATTCTGAATATTGCTACAGTTTTGCAGTGTAAAATATACCTCTTTGCATATATATCTATTATTCATCTTACCCCAATATGGAGTATCAACTCTATCAAAATTGATAGCCTGTGATGCTAAAAGAAGTAGGAGATTACTCCTTTGTGAACCAGTAGCCCCTCTCGAAAACTCCCCTGGTATTTTCGACCAACTCCATACTCCACTATCCATTCTTCCCATATCAACAACTTTAGCCATTTTATCAACAGAGATAGCATAGACTCTTGGGAATTTTTCTTTAAGTGATTCCTCATCGATCCATAAGTCATGCCAGAATAAAATTTTGTCCATTTCCCACCTTCCATATCACATAGAGAGGAGCCTCCGGATATAGATTCTGAACTTTTTTGTATGCCTTCAAGATATCAAACCATGGACCACTTCTGGTTCCATCGGGACTACCTTCCAACCCCCCTTGGGGGTCATGCAAAGCTCTAATAATCTGATTCCAATGAGCTTGCTCCTCCGTAAAGAATCGCCATATCCACATCAGTAGTAAGGAGAGATTCTGCAATTCTAAACTTTTTAATCCAAGTCCTCCATATTTTAAGTTGGATGTCACCGTATCCCATTTAATCAATGGAGTGCGCGCCTTATCAATTTAAAACAAGTGAAGTTTATGTGCTTGTAAATGATAGAGCTGTTTTGAGTCTTTTTTTGTACAACAAGGATGAGGTACTCCAGGTAAATTGTGTATTGGCATTGCATTATAAGTCCATCGCAACGTTTCGTGTGTATTTTATTGCTCAATCCTGAAAGATTCAGCTATCCTTTTTAAATCACCATAATGCTTCTTCCATTGAAGACCTGAAAAAGAAACATTTTGGTGATTTCACTAACTCTGCAATTTTTTTTGCAGAATGACTGTATTAAAGCAATCCCATGTACCATTTCCTGTGATGTTGAATAAGTAGAGACGATTTACGGTTGCTGTCGAAGTGATAAAAAACATGAGGCGACTCCAGTTCAAACTGGTAATATTTCATTCCTGAATGCTCTGCTACTCTTGAGCTTAGAACATTTCCCTCCACATTTTCTCTCATCACCTCTGGACCAAATGCATTTATCACTTTCACAGGAGTCCCTATCTTTTCTATTGTAGCATTGTCATCTAGATCTGCAGCCATTTATTACCATGATCTCTCCATTTTCTTTACATTTATCCATGGAAGTATGAATCAGAAAGTAGTTTTTTTTTGCAGGAGAGGAACTAACTATCTGAAAATCTTAGAACCGGAGCAGCGATCATCGAGAGCTTCCCTTGTTTCATGCTACCAAATCTCAAGTCAATCTCTGTGCCTCCAAGGTCTACTATTGGCACATGAACCTATTTCAAGGATAAATTCACCATACATAAATCAACTAAAACTGAACATTGAAGCTAACAGTCAAGAACACTCACCTCAACCCTGAGGTACTGAGAATTCGTACGGAATGATGGGACTCTACCTAACTCCATGACCTTCAGACTTATCATCCGGTCTTCTATATATTCTCCACCATGTCTATGCAATTCCTTCTTTTTATACTAACAATGGATTTTGAATCTGTCTTCAAAATGAGATGCTTGGGATTGGAATACTACCTTGTTTATCAGGTTCAGAGAGCCCAGGAATCCTCCTTGCCAACAGGCCTTGTTTCACCACTGCAAGTGCAAACTCCTCTTGCTGAAAATCTAGTGTTGCAGCTGCTGCAGATGAAACAAGAGTTATTATAGAAGCTATTGCCGCAGATCTTCTGTTGACAGTCACCCTTCTTTGTGCAGTGATTGAAAGCTGTTAGTTTCGAGTCTCCTGACTCTGAGAATGCGACTAGCTAAGTTCCAAATGATGCATGCTATACGACGGTAATAATCTCTATGGTTCAGGAATCTACGGTACAAAGGGTTTAGTGTTGTTAATCGTATGCTACTTTAGTCAGTCTAGGAGGGAAAGTTTACCTAGAATATCGTCTACTTATTTTTCATTTACATGTTCATCCAGATTGGATTTATACATGTGATGCTTTATGAAATCTGTTAAATGATTTAAGTTAATGTTGTTGTTTTAGACTGCTGATAGGGCACTTGGTAATGACTATGATTTGTTGTTTAATCTACTATAATGGGTTAATTAGTTGTGTTGATAGCCCTGCTATGGTGAGTGGACCAGATTTTTTTTACTTAACATATGCTCTTTTGTGTGGCTTTGTTGTTGTTTATGTGGTTTGATCGTCGTGTTTGTATCCGATTTCCAATGAAATTGTTTCCTTTTTTTGGAATGTGGCTCAGTTTAATTTACGAGTGCATTGTTATGGTTATTATTTGCACTATTTGTCTCTTTGATAGTATAGTGTCGATTTACTAGTTCTTTGGAATGAATTAGTATGCTTTATTAGAATTCTATTATTGTATATTGATGATCCAACCTATTTGTTGATTACTCAATGTATGGTATGCTTCTTATGTGGTTCAAAGGCATCCAAGGCCATGCACTGCAATTATTATATGTGTTCTCTTCTTATTTTTGAGATTACCTTGTTATCATATTCCTTCCAATTTTTGTTTGTTTGGTTCCGAATTCGTATTATTCAATTATAAAATGAATACTTATGCAACTTGTTGTCATACTTCCATTTTTTTCGTTTTAGGTTCAAGCTGTCAAGCAGGGGGTATCTTTAGAAAAAATCTTCAAGTTTGTGGGCATATTGGAAGAGGAGATTGGTTGCACTTTACGGGTAGAGTGACTTTGTTTTATTATAGGAATCAAGATGCAAAATTGGGGTATGGTCTAATGGTGATTCGGGCTGTGTTTGGTAATTTTTGTGCACATCGAAATTACATGCACTCACTTATATATATATGTTTCAATTTTCTCTAAACATCATTATTGTCTACATTTATGCATTAATGTGTTTTTTTCATATGAATAGTTTTTTGGAAGTTCAGTAATTTATGTTTATGTAGTTTATATGAAGCTTGTTATGATGTTTCTTCGAATTCCCGTTCTATTTTGTTCCCAATTCCAACTGCCGTGGTGTCCTAATGCTGATAGTGCACTTGATTATATGCTTGTTGTGATAGATTCATGGATGGTTGGAGGCCCATCATTTGCATAGATGGCATGCATACCAAAGAGGAAGAACAATGTCAAATTTTAACGGTATCGGGTAGATGCTAATATGATGTTTTTCATATTGTTTACGCAATTATGAGCGTACAGTAAAAATTCATGACTCAAAATTCCAAGTTCAGCATCAAATTGTTTCATGCTTCTTACCTGCAGGTAAATCCACTAAATTGGAGCTTGCCCTTTAAGGTAACGAATTTAGTTGAAGGACAATTTGAAGAAGAGCTCAAGAAAAGGAAGTTGGGCGCCATTTTGGGTATGGTCCTAGCTACGATCCCATGGTTTTTGGAACTCATACAAAGGGATTGCGGTATACGTTCACAATTATGTTCAATTGGGTTGCCACTCACCCTTAGTAGGACCAACAAGTAATAACGAATAAACTTCCTTATCAATATCAGATGGAGTTACATTAGCTAGCAAATTTGTTACTTACAAAAGAAAGAAACGCACACGATGACTCACAATTCTATAACCACTCTGCAATCACTCTTATTGATGACTGAGTATGTGACGCCAGACCACTGTGACGAATTGCCATCTCCCACCCATGCGATGACTTTATTTTTGGGGCATGTCATTACAAAAATGGCATCAAATAAATAAATTAAATTAAATTCTTAAAAAAATATAAATTTACTGAATATACATTAGAAGTCAAAGGTAGTCCAAGTCATGTTATTTATGTTCAAGAACAATGGTGGCAAGTGCAAGACGATAGGCAGTAGACTTCAAATTCCTAACTAGAACGAAAACCTCCTTCCGTCGTCGTCGAACAAAGCACGCTCTCAATTGTTCTCGCCGTAGTTTCAACAGTATCTTCGCCTTGCAAAGGGCTATTGCTGTGGCCTTCTTGCTGTTTGTAGGACGAAGATTAACAACAATTTGATCAAGGGAGCATAACATAAGCACTTGCCTTCCACGGACAAAGCCGGAGGTGACGAATCCGATGGGCCAACGGTGAGACTTGAGGAGAGCTTGATCATTGGGTACTTGAAGTTTCCATTCCCAGGATTGTAGCTTCGAGAAGTGTGAGGAGACTGAAGAGTTAGGAAGCTGAAGTTGTTTGGCTTCAGTTTCGGAGCTTAAACTGCATCATTTGTTTAAAGCACATTAGCAAGTAACATATCAATAAGAAAAAACATGGTAAAAGAAACCTTTTTGTCCATGATGTTAAATCAGAAGCATGAGGAGTACATATAACTGCTCCTTGTTCGAAAACACCTTGTTTGTAAGAATGCAAGAATACACGGAGATAGCAACACGCTTCGCCAAGTTCAACCGATTCTTGCTCAGGGAAGTCTTCAGTCATGATAAAATCATGCAAGCTGATCTTTTGATCTTTTGGAAACAAGAACATTTGGCTTCCAGAATTTGATATGAAGTTACAAAGCATAGCCGAATTTCTTACAACAATACCATCGAATGGAGCCCTGCGATTCTCTTCCTGGGAATTTCTAGTAATTGTCTAGAGACTGAGATGAACACAGTTCCAAGGAGGTGGAACTGGAAGCTCGAGTGGCCTCTTCGAAGCAGGAAGAAGGCTTGCTTTATGATCCAATTTAGCTGCCTCGTTTGCCATTAAATTTGAGTATGCAGAACAATCAGGAAAATCTCAAGGAAAGAAGGGAAATCCAAGCTGAAAGAGATTAAGAAGGATCTCGATAATACACAAAAAAATGAACATGAAAAATAAATCGAATTCGTTTTGTTACTTCAGTGGAAACCCAATGTTTCTCTCTTAGGCCTATAGCATGAGCACCAGCAGAAATGAAAGCATTCCAAAATGTCTTTGCCCAACCCAAAGGCAGAATAACAGAACTCCTACATTTTTTAATTGAAAAATCTTAAGATCATCTCCATCCGTGGTCATGGCTCTATCTGTCAACATCAAACTTCTCTCCTAATACATCATCATTCTCACTCATACGTATCATTTAATCTTTCATCCAACTCATCTTTTTACACTCTCTTTCCTCCACATATATCTAAATATATTTAATTACATGTATTTTAATCGTATTTCCTTAATAAATACAATATATAAGTATTTCGCTTATATTCTAATTATATATACACAGAATATTATGATAATTTATATGAAATATGTGATAATAAAATATTATTGATTTTGCCTATCAATTATTCACAAAAATATGTGAACATCAATTATTCACGAAATTTTGCCCAGATATGATCGACGAGATCACTCTTCAAGCGTTGACAAAAAATTTTATTACGAGAATCAAGCATCCTATCGTAATATCCTTGAGCAGTAGAATCCAATCGGTGTTCTACATTTTTCAGTGGCCAATGGAGGAGTAACATGATCATAGTCGGCGTTCATGTTAAAATTTGCAGTGTAAGTGTCTCTCTCGTCTTCAACAATCATATTATGAAGAATAATGCAACCATACATAATATCAGCTTGAGTTTGAGTATCCCAAGCACGTGCTGGCCCTGCTAATATAGCAAAACGAGCTTTGAGAATTCCAAATGCTCTTTCTATATCTTTCCTAGCTGCCTCTTGGTGAGCCGCAAACATTCTAGCTTTGCGATCTTGTGGAAGTGGAATTGATTTAACAAAAATACGCCAATTTGGATATATGCCATCAGCTAAATAATACATCATTTTGTATTGATGATTCTTTAGTGTGAATTCAACTTGAGGAGCACGATCTTCTTGTATTTCATGTAAAAGAGGTGATCTGTTGAGCACATTTAAGTCATTGTTTGAACCCGGCATCCCAAAGAATGCATGTCATATCCAAGTGTCCCAAGATGCAACTGCTTCAAGCATTATAGTCGGTTTTGCATGATCTCCTCTTTGAAATTGGCCCTTCCAAGCATTTGGACAATTCTTCCACTCCCAATGCATGCAATCTATACTTCCAAGCATACCCGGAAAGCCATGCATGTCAGCCCATTGCAACAATCGTTGCAAATCATGCGACGTAGGTCGGCGCAAATACTCTTCGCCAAACACTTCACGTAAACCCTTAACAAAGCGCGCAAGCAAACTATTGATGTATTTTCACCGATTCGAACATACTTATCGACTTGGTCTGCTGAACCACCATAAGCTAACATTCTAATGGCTGCTGTACATTTTTTATGAGTCGTCAATGATGTGTGGCCAGCGGCGTCTTGAGACAATTGAAAGTAGGGATCATGTGAGGCCATAGCCGTCATGATCCGCTAGAATACATGTCTTCTCATTCGAAATCGTCGACGAAAAAGCTCTGATGTGTAAGTTGGGCGATCACAGAATAATCGGCAATAAGCCGCATATTTCCAGCGTCTCGACCACGTTCAATGTAACGACGTTGTCGACGCCGCTGATGGGGTTGTGTCTCTTCTTCAGTTGATGAGTCAGTATCCTCTAAACAATCTAATAATGCATTACTTACATCTCCGGAAACACGTAAAATTTCTGTTACAACAGGGATTATTTTGTCACCAAATGAACCAGGGCCAAACAGTATAAAAGGAGGAAGATTTCCTGACATTTTTCTTTGCAAGATAATTGTATGAATGAATTGTAGAGAAGTGTTGTAAATTACTTTGTTACTAACACCTTTTATAAGCATGAATTGTAGAGAAGTGTTTATTTTATTGGTGTTGTGGAGATTCGAAAATAATTGCAACACAACAAATAAACACACATATTTATGGCATGATTAATCACAATTCTAATAAATTCAAGACACATTTATTCACATTTGGACAAAGATGAAAGTAAAAGATAATGTGTTGATTTTATTGGTGTTGTGGAGATTCGAAATTAATTTCAACACAATTCTAATAAATCCAAGACACATTTATTCACCTTTGGACAAAGGTGAAAGTAAAAGATAATGTGTTGATTTTATTGGTGTTGTGGAGATTCGAAATTAATTGCAACACAACAAATAAACATACATATCTATGACATGACTAGTCATAATTCTAATAAATCAAAGACACATTTATTTACCTTTGGACAAAGGTGAAAGTAAAAGATAATGTGTTGATTTTATTGGTGTTGTGGAGATTCAAAAATAATTGCAACAAAACAAATAAACATGCATATCTATGACATGACTAGTCACAATTCTAATAAATCCAAGACACATTTATTCACCTTTAGACAAAGGTGAAAGTAAAAGATAAGGTGTTTGATCTCGTCTAAAAATATTTTGGGTATTTACTTTTAGATCAATCAATTTATTATATAATTTGAGTTCAATTTATGTGGGGACACGAGCGATATACGAGATTGGGCCCACAATGTGTGGGCTTACGTCCTCGAGAGAGCGAAGCTCTACCTTGGTTTTCACTATGATATTCAACACATACAAGTACAATGATGTGATAACAACAATATAGATGAGAACGGCTCGGAAAACGAACAAAAACACTCCGTTGTGCCCGGAAGAGATGCAGTCGCGAGTTGTGGTCAACAACTCGCGGATACTGGCGATAACTCGCGACTAGGGGCACAACAACAAGTCGCGAGTCAGCAGGGCAGCAACAAGTCGCGAGTCAGGCAGGGCAGCAACAAGTCGCGAGTCTACGAAGAGATGCAGTGGCAAGTTGTGGTCAACAACTCGCGACTCAGGCAGGTGAACAACCGATAAGTCGCGACTCTGCGACTCCGAGCAATAAGTCGCGACTCTGAGCAATAAGTCGCGAGTCTACAGTGCAGAAAAATAAAGTTTTGCCTTGGGGAGCGTGATAATAGTCTGAATCATTTTCTGGGGCCTAGGGTCTTGTATTTATAGATAAACTCGGCCCAACAAGTCAACTTAAGGTCCAAAAGCCCAATCTTAGTCAAATTAGCCCAACTTACTTAGAAAATATCCAATTAATCCAGAATAAGTGTCATAGCGCCACGAAACTTCGGGACTCCCTCCCGGTCGAGAGTTTAGTCGGAAATGCGATTAGAAAATACCGGAAAACCTTGTATATCAGTTCTTTGCCTCCAAACAGTGAATACGCAGCCACATTACATCATTGCACCCGGCCGATGTGCTCCCGGGTGAAAAATTACGAAAATATCCCTGGCCCCGTCCGGGGCCGAAATAACCCAAAACATCTCAAAACACTTACATAAGCCTTATATGGGGTCCATCATGCCTGAATTACGAAAATACCCTCGAATACGCCTCGCGATAGACATATAAAAATACCGAAAATACCACAGCCACGTCGGACGAGCCTCGAGGTTAACATAATTACATAAATAACCTCGGGCAATATCAGTGTTGCTTTTATTGGTGTTATGGAGATTCGAAATTAATTGCAACACAACAAATAAACATACATATTTGTTATATAAATATTAGAGTTGATGATCATTTTTGTACACAAATTATATCATCTTCTCTATCTACTTTGCTAGTAAAATCTTCAACATTCATGGATTCTACTCCTCCATTCTCTCATGGATTTAATAGCAACGACGGATTTGAAAACATTCAGCTTCATTCAACAATGAGAAGTTCCGAACGAGGTAGACAACGATGGATATCTGAAGAAGAACTCTTAGTCGTTTCAGCATGGCTAAATGTGTATGTGGATCCTATCGTCGGTAATTCTCAAACATCTACGGGATTTGGGCAAGAATTACAGATTATTACAACTCCAATATAGTTCACGGCAAGTCCCGTGAATCAGAATCAATTCGAAAGAAGTGGACATACATTAACAAATTTGTTGGGTTATTTTGTGGATTTTATGATGCAGCTTACGCAAGAAAAAGAAGCGGTTTTACCGAAAACGATTATGTCCAAGAAGCTCATAAATCTTATCAAGAATCACACAAAATAGATCCAAGAATTTCATCTAAACACTTTCCATATGAGCATTGTTGGAGAGTAATGAGAAACGAGGCAAAATGGAGACGTCATATCGATCGTAGGTGATGAGAACTTTAGGATCGGGTACCTTGTGATGGGTGAGGCCCAGCATCCGTTGGGCATATTCAAATAGTGAAAACGAACCCCTACAGCCCATTTACACACGTAAGAAAGAGCGGCCCGATGTTCAACGAGAGGACCGAAGATAACCTTAACGAAATAAAACGTTTTTTGCCAGCTGGCACCTGGGTTCGGTCCGAACGGTTACAGAACGGTCACAACTCACGTTTTCCACGCTTCGGGTCTTCCCACGTTTACCACGCTTCGGGCCCGATCACGCAGACCACGACTCGGTCCCAACCTCGTTTTACATCCCGCGATAACAACCTCTAAAAAACCTGTCAGAGGCGGTTAAGGAGCGTGATTTACACACGCTATGAACTCTATAAATACAGGGCAAGACGACGGAAATAGCAGGACCCTTTGGACGCAGAAGAACAGGCCGTTACCCTGCCGGAATTCTTACCGCTTTCTTTTCCTCGTCATTTTCTTTAGCCTCTACTGTATTGATTATGAATTATTCGATTAGTGAACAGGCTAAGAGCATAATCTGCTCTTAGTCAAGTGGTTTTCACCCCAATTCCTGGGGTTTCCACTATACATCGTTGTGCATTTACTTATTTCCAGTTTTTAATCGTCTTAAACATCTAAAAAAAATCAGAACCGAGTTCGTTCGTTAAACGAACCGGACGACTGTTGGTACCCCCTAAAAAGGGACCATAACAGTTTGGCGCCGTCCGTGGGGACGATTCTCTAATCCCATTTGAGTTTTCTACCAGGGATAGGATAATCAAAGGCATGGCGACTAAAACTCTGACAAATAATAGTGACGTGCTTCCCGACAGTCTTCCAGCACCAACATTCACTTTAAAGGATATGGAAGCTGTCGCCATGAAGGTGGTACTGGAAATTACGTCGGAAAAAAGTGGAACAGAACCACCGGCTGTATCAAGCCCTGTTCCCTAAAGCAGAGGATACGAGAGTGATCCTGACGAGCGCAGTACTGATGAAGAAGAAATCATCAGGCATGGAGTGACAATGGGAAGGCCTAGATATCGGTCTACACCTCCTCCCCCAGCCAGAGCTCTAACTCCCGCTCCTGGAAATGACCAGGAGTAGATGCAGCGACGAATTGATGAGCTCACCAGGGAGTTGGATAGCATGCCTGCGCTGAGGGATTGCGAACCTAATCTGTGACACAATCCTGGTTTATTTAACAAGGTCATGGAGGCCCCTATCAGAAGAAGTAAGGATGATGACTGGTGGCATAATTTGCATGCAGTCCAGGCATTGTCTCATCAATCTGAAGGCGTATCAGCCGCCTTGGGAGATTTGATGCTCCCATTTTCTGAGGAGATCTGGGCAGCAGTCCCATATCGGCATTATCGCAACCCCGAGGGGTTGCCGACATTTTGTGGTGATGGTGATCCTATCGATCACGTTGCCGATTTCGAATTGCGCATGGGAACGGTTCGGGCCTCGGATTCTTTAAAGTGCCGCATCTTCGCGGCAGGATTACAAGGCGATGTCCGAACGTGGTTTAAAATTTGTCGGCCCGATCCATACAGTCGTATGGCGGATTTATTTTGGTCTTCTCTTAGCAATTTGCTCCAAATGTAGGACCACCCCGAAGCAGGCAGGAACTATATCAGCTAAAGTATATCCCGGCAAAGATGAGCCATCGGTCCTTCATGGAAAAATTCAATAGGACCGCCCGGGCATCAAGCTCGAGCTCCAGGATAAAATCGATATTCTACAGCAGGTCCTAGGACCGTGCGGCCTTTCGGCCAGCTTGGTGAAGAGCCCACCATCCACCTTGGGAAAACTTCTTCAGAAAATCAACAAGTATATTAAGGTGGATGAAGCGCTGGGGCTTGGTTATCGGAAGCCTAGCGGGAATTCTGAGCCCGCAAGTGATCATAGGGTTTCCTAGCCTAAGAAAAAGTCGCGAGAAGTAGCGGCTGTGAATGAAAAAGACGTCCCCCCGAAGCAGGAGGACAATTGGGTGTATTGCGAGCTTCATCATAATCGCGATCACCCGACCTTGAAGTGCCCGCTGTTGAAAGAGAGAGTAGAGGGAATGAGTAAAGAAAAGCCCGACCGGAATGGTTAGAAGGACAAGCGAGCGGAATCCCCCCGAAGGGCCACCAAGGTAACGATCGTCACAGGCCGCGGAGAAGAGATAATCGGGGACAACCCCGAAACTACAACGATCGGACGGAGGACCGAAGGTCTCCTCCGCCAGAGCAAGAAAGAGGCCAACACGGTCGTGAGAACCGTGGTCAGGGCCGAAGAAGAAGATGGCGGGGTAGTGGCGGCAGAGCCCCGCAGAATGAGGGTGGGAGACAGGAGCAAGCTGCTCCCCCACCTGCGGAAACTGGTGCCCAACCTCCTCGAAATGAGGCGGCACCTAAAGAAGTGGCCAGAGATATTTATGTTATCTCCGGAGGATTGAGAATAAATGAATCGGTCCGGGACCCAAAGAGAACCGCGTGCGGAGACTCTGCTGAGAGCTCCGATTCTGTGGCGCTGGTAAAATATGATCCCATAGAACGGTCTTCCTTCTTCAGAGAGGACATCACTTTCACCCCGGCTGATCGGGAAGGGATCATAGATCCATGTGACGATCCCCTTACCATTACTGGGATCATCGGAAATCGACGTGTCCACAGAATTTTAGTGGATACTGGGCTTCGTGCAATCTGATAAAGCGCGAGGTCGCTGAAATGTTGGGAGCTGCTGCTCATGATCTCCCGATCGCCAACATAACTCTTTGGTCGTTCGACCAAAGGAGCGTTCTTCCGTGCGGGAAGATGTTATTTCCCGTTACCCTTGGAGAACCATCCAAGGACCGTTCTGAGGACCTGGAATTCATTATCGTTGAAGTCGACTTGGCTTACAACGCTATTATCGGATGGACCGGCCTGAGTAAGTTTGAGGCGGTCCCTTCTACTTATCATATGATGCTCAAGTTCCCCTCCATTCATGTAGTTATTTCTGTTAAGGGGGATCAGAAAGTAGCTAGGCAATGCTACATGATCTCGTGCCGAACTTTGGCACCGATCAAAAGGACCCGGGTGGATTTGCTGGAAGAGCTGCCGCACCCGAGGCAAGCAATGGAACCCGTAGGGTTCAAATTGATTAACCTGGTTGAGGATGACTCAGCCAAGACAACTCGCATTGGGGCTCATTTAGCCCCTGACTTTGAGAAAGAACTGATCCACTTACTGTGAAGCCATGTGGATATATTTGTTTTGACCCCGGATGATGTTCCGGGGATTGACCGATCCGATAGTGAACATCGGATCAACACTGAGCCAGAAACCAAGCCCGTTAGACAGAAAAGGAGATGCTATTCTCCTGAGAAAATCGAGATTATCCGGACGGAAGTGAATAAGCTGCTACGGTCGGGATTTATCAGAGAAATCCACTATACTGAATGGGTTGCAAACCCAGTGGTGGTTTCCAAACCGGATGGGAAATGGCGAATGTGCATCGATTTTACCGATGTTAACAAAAGCTGTGAGTCAGATCCTTTCCCATTGCCGCACATCGATCGACTGTAGATGCTGTTTATGGTAGCACCATGATGAGTACCATGGATGCTTATTCTGGATATCACCAGATCTTCTTGGCTGAGGAGGATCAGAAGAAATCATCATTCATGACCGAAGATGGAGTCTACTGTTATGTGGTTATGCCATTCGGTCTCAAAAATGCTAGAGCAACATACCAAAGGTTGGTCAACAAGATCTTTAGAGAGTTGATTGGTCATATGATGGAATTGTATGTTGACGATATGATTGTAAAATCTATGAATGATGAAGACCACCTTTCTTATTTGTCTCGTTGTTTCGAAGTATGCCGAAAATATAAGCTCAAACTGAATCCAAACAAGTGCTGTTTCAGGATCCGAAGTGGAAAATTCTTAGAATATTATGTTTCAGAGAAAGACATAGAGGTCAACCCTGAAAATGTGTAATCTATCATTGATATGCAACCTCCGAGAAACAAAAGAGAGTTTCAAAGGCTTACTGGCCGACTTGCCGCGCTGAGCAGGTTTATTTCGAAATCCACAGACCGGGCCTTACCTTTTTTCAGAGTACTAAGAAAATCAAGCCATATGGATTGGACCGAAGAATGCGATCGGGCCTTCTCCGAGCTGAAGACTTATTTAAGCATTCCCCCGGTGATGGTAAGTCCAACTTAAAATGAACCTTTGGGGTTATATCTTGCAATATCCGAAGTTGCCGTCAGCGCAGCTCTGGTGACCATACGAGATGACATTCATAAACCTGTTTATTATGTCAGTCATTCTCTAGTATCTGCTGAAAACATGTATTTCACCTTGGAGAAATTCATGCTAGCTTTGAAGAAAGCTGTATCCAAGTTGAAGCATTATTTCGAATGCCGAACGGTCTATGTCTATACGGATCAGCCTCTGAAAATACTCCTTAAACAAAAGGATTTGAATGGGAGATTGGAAAAATGGGCTATCAAACTCAGCGCTATGTATCTGGAATTCCTGCCCCGAAGGGCGATCAAAGCTCAGGTTCTAGCCGATTTTGTGGTTTAAATGACCCGATCGGCCATTTATCTTAACCAAGAGGATGATCGATGGACGATCCACGTAGATGGATCAACCTTCGGGGGAAGAGGAGCGGGCATTACCCTGACAACGGTACAAGGTGATCTTATTCATTCCGCAGTCAAATTTTCCTTTGCTGGAGCAAATAATGTGGTAGAATATGAGGCAGTATTGTCAGGAATGACATTGGCTCGAGAAATGGGAGTTAGCAGAGTGCGAATGTTCTCAGACTCGAAGTTTGTAGTGGAACAATTCGCAGGGAGATTTGAGACTCACGATCCGATGATGAGGTTGTATTGCGCTAAAGTTCTGGAGTTATCCAAGAAGTTCAATGAGTTCTCTCTTGACCATGTGCCACGAGAACAAAACAAGGTTGCCGATGCACTCGCCAGATTGGCTTCGGGCATACCTGACATAGAGCGGTGCACTATTTCGGTCCACATTCAGGACCGACCTTCGGTCGAGATTCCAGTGACCGAACAGTCTGTTGAAGAGATCGAGGCTCTATGCCATGAACTCCATGGCTTGAATATTGATGCTACTGAATCCCTGGGAGAACCCAATTGGATGGACTCCTTTATTAAATACCTCTCAACCGGATATCTCCCTGAAGATAAGTCTGAAGCCAGGAAAATAGAGGTCCGGGCTAAGAGATTCACCTTAGTCGACGGACGCTTGTTTAAAAAGAGTTTTGAGGGTCCGCTTCTGCGATGTTTATCTCCTATTGAAGCCGAAGCCGTCATGATTTATGTTCATGAAGGGATATGCGGCATTCATTCAGGGGCTCGATCTTTATACCACTGCATTGTTAGAGCCGGGTATTTTTGGCCAACATTGCTCGCTGATGCCAAGCAATACACTAAGTGTTGCGCCATATGTCAATACCATGCTCCACTCCCTCAATTGCCTAGGGCTCCCCTATCGATTACCCCATTACCTTGTCCGTTTGACAGATGGGGGATCGACATCCTCGGACCTTTTTCTCGGTCCATAGGGCAAAGAAAATTTTGTATTGTAGCGGTGGAATATTACTCGAAGTGGATTGAAGCAGAAGCCGTAGCCATTATCTCAGAAAAGATGGTCAATCACTTTACATGGCGAAATATTGTGAGCCGCTTCGGGGTTCCCCGAGCACTCGTATCAGACAATGGACTCAGTTCCGTGGAAAAAGCATACGGGATTTATGCACCAAGTTGGGCATCGTTCAGCATTTCTCATCATTAGCCTATCCTCAGACCAATGGACTTACGGAAGTATCTAACAAGGTTATCCTGAAGGGATTGAAAACCAAGTTAGAAGACTTTGGGGGTAAATGGCCTGAACACATCTATGAGGTCCTATGGGCATACCGAACCACACCTCGCTCAACAACCCAGGAATCACCTTTCTCATTGGTGTATGGGACCGAAGCGGTTAGCCCGTTGGAATTGGCCATCCAATCACCTCGGATATCTCAATACGATGAGTATATGAATGGTGAAAGGAGGTTATTGGACCTCGAGACGATCGAATAAAAGAGTGATGCAATCTATGTACGAATGCGTGCTTATCAGCGAACTATGGAACGGGCCCATAACAAACGAGTCCTCCCAAGGGAATTCTTTGAAGGCGATCTCGTTCTCAGAAGCATTAAGGTGCAGAGGAACGTTGGAAAGCTGGACAGAAATTGGGAGGGACCGTATCGAATATCGAAGAAATTGGAATCAGGTGCGTATAAACTTGAAACGTTGGATGGTATAGAGGTCCACTGAACTTGGAATGTCATGAATTTAAGGCGATATTTCTTGTGAATCTTCGATTAATATGTTTGACTCAATGAAATACATTCTCTTAAACGTAAGTAGAAACAAGTAAGTACAAATACAAACTATTTCTAATGGAATGATGGACCGATCTTGAAGTTGGGTGGCTTAGGACGAATCTGGACTGGTGACCGAAGCTTCTTGTCCGCAAGGCTCCCAAGTTGCAGTGACCGCTTTGACGAGTCAGATGCTCCTGCACTTGCCCAGCCCCATGGATGAGTTGTCATTCTCCCAGAACTCATTACGAACTAAAACACTCCCTTCAGCGACATTCAGTCTTTAGGAATGACCCTTTGTACCTATGACATCTGCTACGATAAAAGGAATGGTAGTCAGCATATCGAGACATAAGATCGTTCCTAATATAAGACGTATTATGAGCAAAGCTTGGCCAACAAAACCTAAGGGACTTTATTAGAACCAAGCTTCGGCCGAAGCTTGTAAAGACTACGCCTATCCAATCAAGTATTGACTCCAAGGACGGAATAAGAGTGACCCGTTCACAATGTAAAACGACTGATCCAGTCAGTATTGATATGAATAAACCAAACACAACGTCTGGGACCAATGGTTAACTACCTGTGAGTGTCCTCGATCTTATACTTAGTGATTAAAACAACTTCGTTAAAGTAAAACTTATTTTATTTAGAAGTTAGTTATGTCACTTCGTTCTGGTGATTAAAATAATCAGAGGTGAAGAAGGAAAAAGTTTTATATTGAATAAAGAGTAAGGCAGATACAAAGTAATGACTAGATCTAACTAATCTGCCCTTCCTATTTATCTTCCACTTCGGGTTCCTGGGGTTCGGTCCGGGCCGCGAGCCGCTTCAATTCTTCTTCTTGATTGGCCACCTTCTGGTTGACCGCTCTCTCCATCTCTTCAAAGAGATAGAAGAAAGGGTCTTCTTCTAGAACAGGTTCTTCCAAGGTCGGAATAACTTGAAACTTGCCATCTCTTTCAAGTGGCTCGATCATCTTCCATCGCTCGTCCAAAGGGGAAAGCCCGAACGTCTGGATAACTTTCTCTCGCATGTTATCCAGATACTTTGCAGTGTAAACCCCGTGTATGTTATCTGCTAAAGCGAATAACAAAGGGGACTGAGCGAACCCCAGAACCGCTTCCCGGACCGAACCTTCGGTCGAAGTGTGGGCCCTTGTCAACTCTTCCTCCAAGGTCGTCTTCTCTACCTGGGCCCGAAGGAGAAGCTCGTTCAGCTTATTCCTCTTCTCCTGGGCCCGACCTTGGACTTCGTTGATTTCTGCCTCTTTGGCCAGCAGCTTGGCCTCCAGGTCGGCAATACGTCCTTGAGCTGTTTGTCCCGTCTTCTCCAGCTCAGAGACCTTATCAGCTAAGAGTGAGATCTCCGTCCCAACTCTTAGCAACTCATTGTCAAGTCGGTCACGGTCCTCCCGTACCGTGACCAACTCATTATGCTTTATTTCAACTTGCCTTTTTGCAAGGTCAAGTTAATCTTGGACTTATTGGGAAACAACGCCACCACCCTGATTCTTCTCCACAGTAATAGCAGTTGTGAAAGCCTTCCTCAACATCTGCATAAGACAAGCATTCTTAAGTAAAGGTTCGGGCCTTCATGTCAAGTGAAAATTACCTTGGTGGTGAGATCGAGGAAGCCTTCCATGATTTCTTTCGCAGTCACGTCCGCATGTACGTTCTCTGGGTTCTGCTCTCCATAAAGGCGGAAGTCATTTAGGAAAGCAGTCCTCCAGGAGGTTAGCTTCCTCCCCTTACTGAACCTGTCCATCAGGCCTAGAGCAACTCCCCAGTCGGAGTTAGTCTTCGGGCTCGACCCAGGCTCCTTCAAAACTATCCCCTTAGTGGGGACCGGAGCGCCGTCCCCCTTTCTTAGCCTCTTCAGCTCCTGCGGGGCTTCCGCTTCGGTCGCCCTTTTCCCTTTTCCTAAGGGGACCGGCGGCAGGGAGACGTTCACCTTGAGTTGAGGACCGGGGAGAACCTTCTCCACGGGAACGGCTCCCTGCAGCAACAAAGTAATAGTTTTAGCACTAATGAAGGAGGCATTACCGATTTGATAGAGGCTGGATAAGCTCAAAGAACGAATCCGAGCATTTATCACCTCCTCTACCACTCCAAATACCCGAAACGCAGGCCCGTCCCCAGATGAAGACTGCACTGTGCAGCGAAGGGTCAGCATGCCCGCGCCAGTTGTTTGGATCGGGGGGTCCCCGGACCCCGAAGGGACCAGCGTACCCCCCGTTGCTGATTCACATCCTTCAGTGATGCCCGATGCTTCCCTTTGTCCCTCAGAAGGACGGACCCAAGCAGCTGCCATGCGTTTAAAGCGCGAGCTCGGCATTGTCTCAGTTGAATATGCAAAACAAATACATAAGGATAAAGAAAGATTAAAATATAAACACTACATCATACCCGATCCTTCTGATGGATCTGAACTAGAAAAAACCCCCTTCGAGGCTGGGGCTCCGGTCCTACCCGCAACACCAATTTCTATCAATCTTTTCTCCCGAAGCAGATCTATTCGCCTAAGGCGTGCTTCGGGAGGGGGGAACATCGCAAGCGTGTTTGCGGTGTCCGTGCGGGAGGGGTTGAACCTACTTCGGTCCAACTGACCTATGCGTGGGTGGGTGAGGAGCGGCCATACTTTCAACAGATCCTCTTTGGGGACTGTTATCCACACGTAGTCGGCCTCCCACGCATGAAGAGATTCCTCTTTATCTACAATTGCACACTCTTTGGTGCGCACCGCTATATAGTATAACTTGCGGCAACCCAACAGACCCTTCCCCTTTCGGGATCCTACCAAGAACAGATTAAAGAAGTGTTCTAGGTTCGGGGCCCGATTCTGTTGGTGACAATAAAAATACTATATACACATAACTGCCCGGGAACAACGCAAAAGTGGGGCAGTGAATCTCCTTAAGCACGGTCGCTATAAAGGGATGTAGCGGAAAACGAAGCCCGCACTTAAGAGAGGCGTAACTGACCGAAATGGCCGATGCCGGCACATTCATTTCCGCCGGAAGGAAACAGAGAATATATTCCCGTCCCTTCCAGATAGAATAATGTGCCGGAATTGAAAACCTAAACCTAAACTCCTCAATGTCCAACTCAGACATAGAAGGGTAACACATTTTGTGGGGAGCCATAAGTGTATACCTTAGAAAAAACGGAGTGAAAAAGTTTTGGATGAAAAATCGGTTGAGGGCACAAAGAACTTGCTGCAATTTCTCCATCGCGATAATGACGATGAGGAGAAACAGTGCCCAGAATCCCGATTTAAATATTAATCCCACAGCCAATGGTGACCCGCCACGTAATACTGCCCAAAACAGCAAATGTACGGGGCGCACTCATCACGCCTCTTGAACTGTCAAATGTGAAGAGGCGCGGGTCGAGATATTAATATTTAAAGAATAACAAAGATAAAAATATAACTTAAATATATGTTATTGAGTTTTAAATGTAATCGGCTCATACACTAAGGCAAAGATCGGTCCTCTGGACTCTCACCATCTACAGGTACGGTCCCTCGTTCTCATGAATGTGCAAACATCATGTGATCGGCTTTGTATCACCTCTGCGATTGGTAATCAAGCCCGAGGGGCTAGTGATGAGAACTTTAGGATCGGGTACCTTGTGATGGGTGAGGCACAGCAACCGTTGGGCCGATTCAAATAGTGAAAACGAACCCCTACAGCCCATTTACACACGTAAGAAAGAGCGGCCCGATGTTCAACTAGAGGACCGAAGATAACCTTAACGAAATAAAGTGTTTTATGCCAGCTGGCACCTGGGTTCGGTCCGAACGGTTACAGAACGGTCACAACTCACGTTTTCCATGCTTCCGGCCTTCCAACGTTTACCACGCTTCGGGCCCGATCACGCAAACCACGCCTCAGTCTCAACCTCGTTTTACATATCGCGATAACAACCTCTAACAAACCTGTTAGAGGCGGTTACGGAGCGTGATTTACACACGCTATGAACTTTATAAATACAGTGCAAGACGACGGAAATAGGAGGACCCTTTGGACGCAGAAGAACAGGCCGTTACCCTGCCGGAATTCTTATCGCTTTCTTTTCCTCGTCATTTTCTTTAGCCTCTGCTGTATTGATTATGAATTATTCGATTAGTGAACAGGCTAAGAGCATAATCTGCTCTTAGTCAAGTGGTTTTCACCCCAATTCCTGGGGTTTCCACTACACATCGCTCTGCGTTTACTTATTTCCAGTTTTTAATCGTCTTCCACATCTAAAATAAATCAGAACCGAGTTCGTTCGTTAAACGAATTGGACGACTGTTGGTACCCCCTAAAAAGGGACCATAACAGTAGGGCAACTAGTGCATCTACCGGAGGAGCAAACAGTGAGGGAACACAACCTTAAGATACTGAGCAACGACCGATTGAGAGGAATGCTGCAAAGCGACGTGAAAGGGAAAAAACATCGACTCAAGCTGAGTCCTCGGCTCGTGCAGAACGAAGAGCTCGAAATGAGACAAATGTAAGTCAATTCACCAATTATGAGTCTTCCATACGTGATTTAGAAGGACAACTACGCAACTACAACGAGCAAATGACGATGTTTAATGGAATACAACTTCTCAATATCAATCCGGCTACACTCACTCCCGAGCAACAAATATTATATAATAGCATACTGAGTGCTCTAGTTCAAAGTTCCGAAGATCGATCTACTCCTCCTTCGACTGGTTCCGTTAGTAATACAAATCAATCATGTAACGATAGTATTGGATGAGATCCAAATTTAAATGATTAATAATGATAATTTAAATTTTATTTCGACATGTTTATGTATTAATTTAATTTATTTTCAAAATATTAATATTATTATAACTATTACTAAATTTTTAATCTAGAAAATATATTTTTTTTTAATACATATATAATAATATAATTGATGAGAACTCTAGGACCGGGTACCTTGTGATGGGTAAGGCCCAACAACGATTGGACCAATTCAAATGGCGAAAATGAATCCTTATAGCCCATCCCACACCTCCAATGAAGAGCGGCCCGATGTTCAACTGGAGGACCGAAGATGACCTTAGCGAAATAAAGCGTTTTCTGCCAACTGGCACCTGGGTTCGGTCCGAGCAGTTACAACTCACGTTTACCACGCTTCGGGCCTTCCCACGTTTACCACGCTTCGGGCCCGATCACACAGGCCACGCCTCGGTCCCAACCTCGTTTTACATCCCGCGATAACAACCTCTAACAAACCTGTCAAAGGCGGTTACGGAGCGTGATTTACACTCACTAAGAACTCTATAAATACAGGCCAGACGACGGAAATAGCAGGACCCTTTGGACGCGGAAGAACAGGCTGTTACCCTGCCGGAATGCTTACCGCTTTCTTTACCTCGTCATTTTCATTAGCCTTTCTTGTATAAACTTTGAGTTATTTCGATTAGTGAACAGGCTAAGGGCATAATCTGCTCTTAGTCGAGTGGTTTTCACCCCAATTCATGGGGTTTCCACTATACATCGTTGTGCA
>RWGZ01001453.1:68276-111511 GCA_009725065.1 Utricularia reniformis
ATTATTTTAATATATATCAACTTTCAATAATATACCATATTATAATAAAAACATTATTATTTATATATTTAAAATTATCATTAATATTAATCAATCATTTGCAATGAATAAGTTAATTATAAATATTTTTATTTACGGTGCTTGCATTTATATATATATATATATTATATCAAACATAAAATTTAAAATATGTAATAAATATAATTAAAAGTAATGCTATTCTTGTAAATAATTTTGTATGGGTGCCATTTATATATACTATTTCAAATAAGTAACTTTTAATAGTTTTAAAACCTCTGACACTGCAAACTTCGTAAAAAACTCGGAGGTTGCGGCCACTTATTAAAGTTAAGATTTTGATAAAAATTTTGACAATTATTTATTGAGTTTTTCTTCTATAAATTAGATAGATTGCTATGCAATTGGAATGATTTGTGTAAATTTTATAAACAAATATATTATTTTATTTATATTTAATATAAAAATATAATTGTATTTTATAATTTAAAAAGCTCCAATATATAATATTTTTTTATATTTTTATTGAATTATAGGTGTTATAATATTTTTCTTTTATTTTCTTATAAATGTAAAATGTGTTCTTTTAACTTTTCAATTTTATAAAATCAATTTTTTGTATAATGAAGTTAATATGAAATTCAAAAAATTTGAATGCATTGTTCACACATGTTGAAATAAGTTATTCAAATTTATATGAATATTCACATAAATACTTAAACGATGTTAAAGTATAAGTTCTATTTAAATAAAGTACAAACGAATATTAAAACTTTTCAAATAAAAATATGAACAAATATAAATACGAAGAACTTGATTCATTCAAAAATTATGAAGAACTCCATTCATTATAAAATAGCACTCTTCTTATTTATATGAGAAAAACTCAACATGGTAATTCCAATAGAGTGGCCCAAAACGCCTAATGGGCTTGTATAATTGCTGTTTGGCAAGCCCAAAAATAAAATGAGAATTTACAACCGTTAGAGATCCCAATTTATCCGCTTCCCTGTAACCACCATCTCCCCTCCAAGAAATTGCAGTTTCTTAATTTTACTCTGATTCCGTAAAATTTTCCTCATTTAAATTAGTTGGCAAGCATATACTACGCCAGATTTTTTATCTTTGAACTTCATTTTGGAGTTGTGCCTATACCATGTTCTTTCATTGTTTCAGGATGCTATGAAATCTCTGATTCCTTTTGCTGTAGCCGTAATTCTACTCTCTCAGAGATCTTCCAGTTTTCAAATTCTATCAAAATCGAAACTTGAAAAATGTGAGAAGGGTTCTGAATCAGATGGTCTTAACTGTACTTCAAAGATCGTTCTCGATTTGTCTGTTCCCAGCGAAACAGTAAGTTTGTTAACAGATTTCTTTATTTCTTCAATTTGTTCATGTTCTCAATGGGTTTGGTTTTCTTTTTCATTTTTTTGCATTTTTAGAGTGGAAAGGAGACTTCAATGGTGGCAGAAGTAGTAGAGACGTCCGAGAATTCTACAGACCACATGCGGACATTTCGAGTACCTCCAGTGATAACTGTCAACAAATCTGCTACCTATGCGCTCTATGAATTGACGTATTTACGGGTATGTTGATATCCATGAACCTGCTGGTATAGCCGTATAGGTACTTGGTTGGGTTTTGGGCATGGTACCGGAAATCCGATCCGACCCATTACTCTACTTGTTTTAAAAACATATATAGCGTTTCTATGCTAATTTCCAACGTCGTATTCAGTCCGAATCTGGACCGGTTTGAAAAGATTGGTTGATAATCAATTATTATATGTTAACATTCTTTATTCATTTGGTTTTGGTGCTTGTTTTCCTTTTAGTTCAACTTCATTTATACAAATTATTTATCCTCTCTGTGATGATTTGCTCATGAAACTTCAGGGAATGGAATAACACTGCACATTGTTTTAATTTTGTCATAAGTGTGATCTTCCTTCTGTTACAGGATGTTGCTTATAAGCCTCAAGAATTCTATGTTCAAACACGAAAATGCGAGCGTGATGCTGGTTCCAGGGTTGTCAAAATATGCGAGAGGCTAGTAAACTTTGTTATCTTTTTTTCATTCCTTACTCTTCCTTTAATTTTTATCAGTTACCTAGTTCTAGATCTCTTTCCTATGATACTTGATTAACATAAATTTTGAATTAGCATGCTAACTTGATGATGAGTTGACATGAAATACAATTTTTCAGTGTTTAACATAGAAAGGAGATAACATAGTCTTTCAGTGTTCTGAAGTAGATGCACTTTGTATGTTTAAGATTCGTACTGGTTTTCGTGCTAGAAAATCTCTATTTATAATATTTTTTTCTCTTATATTTTGGTGTAACTATTTATTTTCTTTATGTCGAATATAGGTTGCGAGATGATCATGGCCACATTATAGAGCACACCCAAGTAACACTCTTGGTCTTAATCTGGATGGTTTCGATTACTACCTAGTCCTAAAAACACTTATAATATTTGGATGGTTTGAATTTTTTGTTTTTTTTATATTATTTCGAGATCATAACTCTGGCCTTTGTTTTCGACCAAATCAATAGCCAACTTGCTGCCCTTGTGGAGAACGGCGGAGGGTTCCGTCATCCTGTGGAAACTTCTGTGAGTTATTTTTTTGAATGAACTCATATCAATGTATTGAAATAAAAAAAGTTACCAATGACTAAAATGTATTTTCAGTTGATAAACTGATCAAAGGCAAGGCAAATACTGCACATTGTCTTCGATTTACGGATGAGTGGTAAGGTGCCCTTCCTTTGCCAGTATTATGATTAAATTATATTAGACAGAAGAGATTAGTATGAATCTGCAGGTCCATTAAACTTCAGTTGAATTAATAATACATTCTTTATGCTTTTGCAAGCCAATGTAGCAAACTTGGAACTTTAGAAGTAAACTTCCACTCATTGTTTACTGAGACATTATAGTACCAGTTTCTTTTACTCTTCTCTTTCTTTATTTATCTTATTTGAATTTTGATTCCAGGTACCATGTTTTTGCTATTGGACAACGGTCCATTGGATTTAGTATCCAAATAGAGGTCAAGGAAAGATGGAAGACATCGGTATGCTACTCTACTGTTAGTAACTTAATAAATAAATTATTTTTTTATCTTACTTGGTCCTTAAATCTCCTCCCATTCATATTTTTTATGAATGATATGGATGATGAATCTCATGAAAACTCAATGTATTTCCTTCACAATATTAGTAAATCTAAACAAGATATTTGCAATCCTGAAAGGCTTATTGAAGACCCTAAGGTAATTGAACACCTATTGGTTCCTTCGATACTAATGTCTCATACAATCACATCAACTGTTATCTGTTGCCAACGTCTTGAAATGAAACACAAAAAAATTTGATCTACTTAATATGATCTTTTTCCATAGTTCTATTTTACGTAATGTTTTATCAGGAAAGTGATGCTTTTTGTTCATTGTGTCACAGTTCCTCAATAATGATGAAATTAGAAAGTGTATACTCTAAATCTATTTTGACAGGAAGTAATTGTGGGGCCTGGGAACAGGACTGCAATATCTAATGATCAATTCTTGAGAGTGAACCTTGTTGGAGATTATGCTGGTTATACTAATATTCCAGCATTTGATGACTTCTACCTTGTTATCCCTCGACAGGTAGCTTTTAAAATACCATAACTGTGTCGATTTTCTATATTTCACAAAGCAAGCTACATAATTTACTTGGTTCTGTTAAATTTAAATTCACTGAGGCTTCATAATTGATTTTTAAGTGTTTCTTTTGTTTCTGAAGGGTATCGCAGGTGAACCGCAAAGCCTGGGGACTGATTTTTCCAAATGGATGCTTCTTGAACGCGTTAGGTTCACACTCGATGGTCTCGAATGCAACAGAATTGGTGTTAGTTATGAAGCATTTAACGCTCAACCTGATTTTTGTGCTGCACCTTTTTGGAGTTGCTTGCATAATCAGTTATTCAATTTTTGGGAGGTTAGTCATACTATCTTTTTTCTCAACTTCTCCATGATCATCTCCTTTTACAATTCAGGCTGATCAGAACCGAATCAGCCGGAATCAGGTTCCTCTATATTGTATTCAGGGTAGATTTGAAAGAATCAATCAGCATCCAGTTAAGTTCTAAAATATGTTCATTTCTCAGTTAGTAATGAGTGTTGAATGCCTAATCAGTAATTAGAAATGCAGAATGTAGGAAGTCGTGCGTTTTCTATAGGTATCACGGAAGTTCTCAACACAAATCTTATGGTGGAATTGAGAGCTGATGACATAGAATACGTCTACCAAAGGTAGCCCATTGCTTTTGTGTTAAACATACACGTTTTTTATAATGCTATGCTTTTTTTTGGAAAGATCTTGTCTTCATGATATCCTTTCAGTGACATTATGATCAATGATATTTTACTTTCAAAGACCTTCCCTTCTACAGGAGCCCAGGGAAAATCTTATCCATCAGTGTGCCATCTTTCGAAGCTTTGACACAGTTTGGGACTGCGACAATCACCACAAAGAATACCGGTGAACTTGAAGCATCATACAGCCTTACTGTAAGATTTTATTTAGTTCAAAAGTATTAACTACTTTCTGCTAAAAAATATTTGCATTAATCATAGCTTCTCTACTTTGTTCCCTTGGAATAACGATCCGTTTTCCTCAATTAATCAACTTTTTCGTTCAAAAAAATCATAGTTTCTTTATATCTTGTTTTCAGTTTGCATGCTCTTCTCGAATCAACCAAATGGAGGTACGTATTTCAAAACTCAAGCTTTAAATTCTAATGATTTGGCAAACAAATATTGTTTGTGGGAGTTCAGGAGCAGTTTTACATAATGAAGCCAAAAGAGATAATCACCCGGTCATTCAGACTATACCCAACCACAGATCAAGCAGCAAAATATGCTTGCGATGGTATAATTAACTAGTGTCTTCATTTTAGTCTTTTGTTTCTAGACCTTAGTTTTTTGTTGCACCTTTGTTTTATAAACCTTTCCCATGTTGTGTTACAGCTATACTAAAAGACTCCGATTTTAGTGAAGTTGATCGAGCACAGTGTCAGTTCACTACTACAGCTACTGTCTTAGAAAATGGATCACAGGTTATCTATATGTTTTATTCTTTCGAACAACGTACGGAAACTGCTATTCGTATAATGAAACCATACCTCAACTTGAACTTTAACAAAGATTAGAACATGCTACTTTTGCAATTCTTGATGCATAAAGCATAGTTTGTGTTTTCATAAAGTACAGCGTACTTATATTTCATATGTTGTGCATCATCTAATTGATCGCCTCTACAGTTCACTTTATCTCAACCTCCGAAAACCAGCACAGACGGTATCCTCAAATCTATAGAGGATCTATGGAGCAATTTTTGGAGTGGATTAGCAAATTTTATTACTGGCGAAAAATGCAGGTACCACCATCTTTTTTCAAATAAATGTCTAGCCAATTGAGACTTCAAATAAATGATGAAATTGATTGTCAGAATGTATTTATAAAATGTAAATCTGTTATAAGTATTATGGGTGTTAAAGAATGATTAATTAATTAAGAATTATGTTTTGTAAAAAATGTATATGAGAATGTATTATGATTATTAAAGTACTATTTTGCTATTTTAATTATAGAAATGAATATTTATTTGAATTCCATACCAGATTGGTACCAAATTTTATTCTATTTTTTTTAAAAAAAATAATATTTAATTAGTTTTTAGTGTCGGACCTGAAAAATTCCGGAAATTGACCCTAATACCCGGTATCGGGCGGTACCAAAAAATTACCGTTACGGCCCGAAATTTGACAGGTAGTTTGGTCAGAAAATTATTAGAATGCATTTCAACAATTCAAAATGCGTGGGAAGAGTCATTTTACGTTAAAGAGTAAAAAGAATAACGCGTTTTGAGAATTTAATATAAAATGAGAATGAAAAAGTTTGGTGTTCGGTAAACGAATCCAAAATGCATTTTAAAAATGACAATGAATTCTGACAATGCAATCAGAATACACAAATTTCTTCTCATATAGCTTCACTCTTTGCATGCATATTTGTTTTGAGTAACTATAAAGTTCGGAATGGTTTCGTAACCGAAGTTTCCGAGTGTGCTAAAAAATGTGGATGAGATGGTATTTGCTATATCTTATGCAATATTTTGTGCAATAAAACAGAAACAAGTGCTCCGGATTCTTCGACTTTGGCTGCCACATGCAGTGCATTTCCCTGAGTTGGATTCTAATGTTGGTTTTGTTTTTGGCTGTTTTTCCAACAGGTGTGTTGCTTATTACAGGAACCAAACTATTTCCTATACGATTCAACTTATTCATAACGCTTTCGTCTACCTCGCAGCATTTGTTTTAATCTGGCTTTTGCACGAAAAGGGACTCTTTGATCCATTTCATGACTGGTGTGATCACATTTGGAAAAATAAACAGTTACCTAGACATGTGATGCAACACCGCAGAAGGTATAAGAAACGGCACGATAGGATACAAGGGCATGATACGCATAGAAGGCGAAATCTTCACAGAAAGAATAACAGAATAGGGGATGATCTTGATTATCATTACTATCTACACCATTTTCATAAGAAGAATCACAAGTACAAGCATGACAGATTTAAAGCACGAGAACAAAAACACAGAAATCAGAAGCCTTAAGCTTTGGCTGATTCATCCCTCAAGGCACTTATTATTCTTCCAATACTTTGTTTAAAACCATGGAGGGTTTCGTGAACCAGTTCTTCTGCTTCCTCTTTGTCTAGTAGATATATTGTACATCACCTTAAATAATTGTAGTGAGGAATGATATAGTTGATGTATTAAAGCATCGTTATATGTTACATATGTTACTAATGTATGAATGACTTCATGCCCCATGCAAGAGGATATTGAATGTTTGTAGTCTTTGTATTATGTAACACTTTGGATAACCATATGCTATTCTTATATTAATGAACTTTTCATTAAAAAAAGTACACAAATGACATGTTTCAGTGGAGATCAAATTAATTGTTTTCTCAATGAATAATTGATGAATTGTGACAATTTGTTATTATTAACAACTTTTAATAAAAAACATATTAATTTATTTATTATGTTAAGCTTGTTGTTCATGTAGATTATTTTTGGTTGGATTTTAAATTTTTGTTAAGAAGCACTATTGTCATTTGATATTGTGTGTAATTGTGTATTATCATTCATCTTTAATTTCATTGGCCAAAAGTATCTATCAAGGAGAGAGAAGTATTGTGTATTTTGTACAAGTTATCTTGTATTTAATATATTTATGTTACATTCTTACGTCGTAATGGGAGAAAATACGAAGGCGAGAGGTAGAAAGTGAGGGAGAAGTAGATTGAAGAAGTGAAGGGGGAGAAGCACAGCCGAGAGTTAGTGAAGGAGAAGGGAGAAAAGAATGAAGAAGTGGGAGAAAACAATGTTTTCATACCGGACGGTATACTAGCAAATTTCTGGTTGAACCGGTATTTTTTTGGTGTCATCCGGTACCAGGTATTAGGGTTGATTTTCGGGTTTTTTTGGGTCCAACCCTAAAAAACTAATTAAATATTAATTTTTTAAAAAAAATAAAATAAAATTTGGTATCGGTCGTATCGCTCATACCGGTCCGGAGTTCCGGACCGGTATGAAAACATTGGGAGAAAATGGAATTAAAGAGATAAACTAGAATTTGGATAACTAATTCGATGTCTTGGAATGCAATACAACCCGAATTATATAACTGTATTAATCGAGCTAGGCCCTTACAACACTAAGATTCTCATGGGCCATAAATTATCTTTGATCCATATGCTAAGTCGGCATTCCAAGTCGTCGCATTACCCGTTCCTAAAATTGATTGTTGACCCCAACGATTCGTATTATAATCGCCAGCATTCAGCCCATGTGAAATTGGAACAACAACTTTAGATTTTTCTTTCCTTCATTCCAAATATTAGCCAAATCAACAATAGTGTTCCAAAATATCTATCTTGATCTTTGTTGTGGTCTAAAAACCGGGGTATCAACAGTCGTCCAGTTCGTTGCAAGACGAACTCGGTTTTAATTTGTTTAATGTGGGGAAAACGATTGTGAATAAAATGGAAAGAAACACAGCAATTTTAGAGTGGAAAACCCTTGAAAGATGGGGAAAAAATCACTTGACTAAGAGCTAGAAATGCCCTTAGTCGATTCACTAATCAAACCGTTCATTACAAAATGCGATAGTTAATTTGTAAAATCACAAGGAAAATGATAAGCTCAAGAAGATATCAACCGAGCTGAGAGAGAGTTTTTTCTTCCGTTTCCGAAGTGTTCCTTTTATACGCCTCCCCAGCTGTGTGAATACTAGGTCGTCATTTTGTGTTTGTCCCATGCGGCTAGGTCGACCTATGTCGGGCGGGAACGCCGCTAGGCGTGACCCTATATGGCTGCACAGAGTTAGGCCTTTCGGCGCTGCTAACCGATTGTCTCCCGACCGGAAGAATGTTCGTATGATTCTGTCAGACATGCCTCTGACAGGGTTGTCAGAGATTGTTGTCACATGCTAAGAAATATGGATGGCCCGAAACGCAGTCTGCGTGATCTGGACCGATCAGTCCCGATGAAGGGAAACCCACACAATTCTGGCCTTCGGTCCCCGATCGCTAAGCACGGGCTTTTGACAAGCTTTTGGGCCCATCTATCCACGTCGGGCCGCACGTCCACGGGAGTTGGATAAGGGGCCTTCAAGTTCGGCTTCTGTCACTTGGGCTGGCCTGACAAGGCTTGGGCCTAACCTGGTTTGGGGTACTAGGATCCGAAGGTCTCATCAATCTTAGTTTACATCATTAGGTATTTTATATCCTGGTACCCTGAATTTGATGAGACCCAAATATATTGGACCAACCTAGATGACAAGAGACGAACCTAAACTGCCCAAGATCCTTAACTCGGCCCGAAGGCCCGTTTACGTTTTGGGACCGAAGTTGGAGTTAGATATAACTCATACATTGCAGGACCGATCACCTAGATCGGTCTAGACAGTTACAGCTGGTTTCGGGCACATACACGTGCCCTGCGCTTCGGGCCCGATCACGTTGTCTGCACTTCGGGCATAGCCACATTTTCTAACATGGGAAAACGATGTTGTCAGAGACAGTCATAGAGCGTTTTCCACGCGTGTTTCCCCTCTATAAATATAGGGCTTGAAGGAAAGCTTGAGAGGACCTTTTGGATGCGCGAAATTGGATGTTACTCTGCCAAATTCTCTTCTCGCGCTTTCTTATTGACTTAGTCATTTTCATAAGCCTTCTCTGTTTGTATCATGAACTGTTTGATTAATATATCGGCTAAAAACATTTCTAACTTTTAGTGAGGTGGTCTTGACCACAATAGTTTGGCACCGTCTATGGGGAAAATTTTCTAATTCTCATTCTAGGTCTCTTCCTGGGAAGGACAAGAAAAGACATGGCGACAAGAAACTCCACGAACTATAGTGACGTGCTTCCCAACAACCTTCCAGTCCATGTCTTCTCTTTGTAGGACCTGGAGGCTGTTATTCGGAATATGGTACTAGAACATACGTCGGAGAGGAGGGTACGAGAGTGACCCTGAAATGTGCAGCTCCGATGAAGAGGAGATTATTAAGCGATGAGTAACCATGAGGAGGCATTAATATTTATCTATCCCACCTCCTCCAGTCAGAGCTCCAACCCCCATTCATGGAACTAATATGGAATGCATGCATGAGCGTATTAATGAGTTCACCAGGGAGTTGGAAACATTACACACTTAGAGAGATTTTGAGCCCGATCTTGGACGGATTCCCGGTTTATTCTATAAGACCTCCCCCCACCACCAGCGAACCCGCCAGCTGAAAGGAATAATGCAAGAGATGGCAATTCAGTGCATAACGAAATGATGTACCCAGAGATTTTTGTAATTTCTGGTGGAGATCGCTGGGATATGACCAAGAAGGAGAGGAAGCACTATGCTAGGGAAATATTGAATTCGTCAGAAGTCATGTAGATCAAGGAGGGTCGGAAACTGCCAAAGATAGACATAACGTTCGATGATGATGACAAGGAAGGTATTTATGAACCTCAGAATGATCCTATTGTCGTAAGTATTGTCATTGCCAATTGCAGGGTACACCGAATTTTGGTCGACCAAGGGAGCTCTTGTAATATAATCTCAAAAGGAGTGATCGACTCCATGGGCATTAGCGTGACCGACCTACAGATCATAAAAATGACACTATGGTCCTTTGACCAACGATCGGTCACCCCCCTCGGAAAAATCATTCTACCAACCACGATCGGATCGGGGGAAAAATCACGAACTGAAATGTTGGAATATGTGGCCATGGACATGGATATGGCATACAACGTAATCCTGGGATGACCAGGGCTCAATGCATTTTAAGCCGTGCCTTCTACGGTCCATTTGAAACTCAAATTTCCAACCACGGCCGGGATCGCAACCATAAGTGTCGATCAAGCAACCGCACGCTCCTGCTATGTTTCGGCTTGCCGATCTAGAGTCCATGTTGTTGAAGACTTACGGGAGCCGAGAAGGGCCATGGAACCAGGGGAGTACAAAGTCGTGGAGCTTATTCCAGCAGACTGCAAAAAGACTACTCGAATCGGTTTGGATCTTATTCCATCTTTTGAGATTGAACTGATCAAATTATTACAGGATAATGCTGAGATTTTTGCCTGGAGCCTGAAGGACTTGTGTGGCATAGACAGAGCAGGGATGGAACACCGAATCAATACCCATCCCAGTGCACGATCGGTAAGACAGAAATTGCGTCGTTTTTCGCCTCAGGTTGTAGAGATCATTGGACAGGAAACCTCAAAGTTAGTAGATGCTGGATATGTGAAAGAGATAAAATATTCAGAGTAGGTGGCCAACCTCGTTGTGGTGCCATAGGTAGGAGGAAAATGACGAATGTGCATCGATTACAAGGGGCTGAACAACTTTTGTGAATCTGATCCTTACCCCCTTCCACACATTGATAAGTTAGTTGACGCTGTTGCAGGGAGCACTATGATGAGCACCATGGATGCGTACTCAGGGTATCACCAGATTTTTCTTGCTCAGGAGGATCAGAAAAAGTCTTCGTTTGTGACGCCAAGTGGTGTCTTTTGCTACACTGCAATGCCGTTCGGATTAAAGAACGCNCCATAAAAGCTCAAGTTCTCGCAGATTTTGTGGTAGAAATGACTCGGTCAGCAGTGGTGACCGAGCAAGAGGATGACGTATGGGATATGTTTGTCGATGGGTCCACTCAAGGAGGGGCTGGAGCTGGGATTCGTTTTGTTACTTCTCGAGGAGAGAGAGTAAACGCAACAGTGAAGTTTTCTTTTCCTTGTTCTAATAATGCGGCAGGGTATGAGGAATTGATTGCAGGAATTAGGCTTGCTTTGGATATCGGAGTGATGCATATCCGTGGGTTTACGGATTCAAAATTGGTCGTTGAACAATTTTCAGGGACCTTTGAGACACATGAGCCCATTATGCAACGGTATAAAGAAGAGTTGGTCTAGATAGTGAAATCTTTAAAATCATTTGTGATATCGCATGTGCATAGGGAAGAAAATTGTGAGGCTGATGCGTTGGCACGCCTAGCAGCAAGTTCACCAGGTTTACAAGATGGGACCATACAAGTGTTTATGAATTCAAAGCTGGCGATCGACTTGCCAGTTATGATACGGGCGACTGATCCTGAAAGTGTCGATGGACAATTAATCGGGAACGTTGATACCGAGCCGATGCCGGTTTGGATGCATTCGCTGGTGGATTATCTAACGATCGGTGTTCTCCCCGAAGAAAGGAACGAGCGACGACGATTGGAGTGAAGGGCACGAAGGTTTGTCGTTAAAGATGACATGTTGTACAAAAAATCTTTTGACGGTCCGTTATTGAGGTGCCTTCGCCCCTTAGAAGCACAATCGGCACTCAGCAAAGTACATGAGGGGATTTGCGGAAATCATTCAAGAGCAAGATCTTTGGTTCAAAAGGTCAGACGATTGGGTTTCTTTTGGCCCACCATTGTAACTGATGCAAAGGACTTCGTTAAAAGGTGACAGCCATGTCAATGCCATGCTAATTACCATAAACAACCGGGCTCGGAGTTCAATGCCACTCCACTTCCTTGTCCTTTCGACAGATGGGGAATTGACATTTGGAGACCATTTCCTCGATCAATAAATCAAAGGAAGTTATGTATAGTTGCTATGGAATATTTTTCCTAATGGGATGAAGCTGAACCAGTATCATTCATTACAGAGGATGCTGTTAAAAAGTTCCTATGGAAAAATATTATTTCACGTTTTGGAGCGCCGCGGGTGTTGGTGTCAGATAACGGTACACAGTTTACGAGAAAGAAGGTTCAGGATATGTGCATTGAGCTCGGAATCAAACAAATGTTTTCCTCTGTTTCACATCCTAAGACCAACGGCCTGACGGAGGTATCGAACCGTGCGATCGTTAAAGGCATAAAGAGGAAGCTGGAGGATATTGGAGGCATTTGGCCTGATCGACTGCAAGAGGTATTGTGGGCATATCGAAAAACTCCAGCACATACCACTGGTGAGACTCCTTCTTCATTAGTTTACGGATCGGAAGCCTTAGTACCGGTAGAGAATATTTTGAAAACACAAAAGGTGGTCATGTATTCCGAAGAAGAATATAACGACTTGAGGAGGATGGATTTAGATCTAATCTAGGAGAAAAGAGAAGATATCTACGATCGACTGTTAAGATATCGTCGGACCATGGAAAAATGTTATAATAAGAAGGTGAATCCCCGATCGTTTTTAAAAGGGGACTTGGTTCTGCGAAGTGTGGAAGCACAAAAGAATCTTGGTAAACTCGATCGTCGATGGGAAGGTCCTTACAGGGTTAAGGGCGTGTTGTTCAGAGGCGCTTGTAAATTGGAAACATTGGAGGGCGACGAATTCCCAAGATCCTGGAATATTGATAATCTCCGAATTTATCATCCATAGTTTGGGTAACATTTTCTACTACTTCTAGTACTTGTGATAAAACTCTGCAACTTTCCAAGTTATTTAAATGTTGTTAGTACGAATTTATTACCCATAACATCAAAATATGTCGAGTGACAACACATGCAATATTATGCCCTTAAAGTCGAACGTCATATTATGGTGACCCTTTCGACTATTCTTTCATGTCGAACCTATCGATAATCGATAGCGACTTTGAGGAATCTGTATCGGCATCCCTTGCTTTAGTTGACTCATAGCGATCAAGCATCTACCAAAAATTGTGTCGAACGTCTCTTCTCAGGAGATCTCTTCGACTACAATTACGTCGAACGTTCCTTTTAAGGAATACTCTTCGGCTACAATTATGTCGAACTTTCCTTTTCAGGAATACTCTTCGGCTCACTATAGTGTCGAATGTCCCTTCTCAGGAGACCTCTTTGCCAAGAACGGTGTCGAACTTCCTTTCTCATGAGACTTCTTCGCCAAGAACGGTGTCGAACGTCCCTTCTCAGGAGACCTCTTTGCCAAGAACGATGTCGAAAGTTCCTTCTCAGGAGACCTCTTCACCAATAATAGCGCCGAACGTTCCTTCTTGGGATACCTCTTCGCCTATAATTGTGTCGATCGTTCTTTCTCAGAATACATCATCGGCTATAACCACATGGAACGATCCTTCCCAAGAATCCTCCTCGATTTCGATTACGTTGAACGTTCTTTAGTAGGAATACTCTATGACTGAATCCTCTTCGAAAATTTGGCAATTTTTCTATATTAAAGAGACTACTTATTCCGTCGCTCATGAACCGGAAACCTATAAGGCATAACTTCATATTTTATCTTAAAATATGACATCTTTTATACGGATGTCGGCAAAAGTTACGAATAGGTCCATCCGATTGATCAATATGGTAATATTCTTCACGAGTTGGAATTAGAGATGGCACACAAGTGCTTATAATAGACATATGTGCTAGGGGCTACTTCGGTAAATTACCATTATGCTATTGTTTGCATCTCATGGTTTAAATGTTATGGCAAAATCGAATGATCGGTCGACATTGCAGACAATACTTAAGCAGGATTCTGAAATTTTGGACGAAATAGTTGTCGATCGGTATTGAAGCAGTAAGATAATGATAAACAATTAAAGTTATTCTTATTGAAGAGATTACAATACAACATTCAGGAAGATGAGGAGCTAAATGTTAAGGCCCCTAAACTTTCAAGAATGAGTGAATCCAACCGATCGGCGCGTGGATGAAATTCTGTATCAGGATCGTCCGGTCCAAGGGGCGAGCAAGGATTAAAGTTCCCATTGGATCGACACGCTCCCATTCTTCGGAGTTAGGATTAAGTTAAAAAATGTTGACCATTTGCTCCTTAATTATCGTTTTCTGCTCCTCCACCAATCCAAGGGAGTAAGTCGTCGCCAAGCTTTTGAACGTTGGCGAGATCATGAACCGATCCTGAAATGACGATATGTCCTCTTTATGCTTGTCGTCGTTTGCTCGAGAGCTGACATCCGACCGTCATAATCCAAGCACTTATGGTTGATATCCTGGAGAATGCCATCTGCAGAGTTCATAAAATGTTGAACCTTGTCTTTTTGGACCGTCAGACTGTGGCGATACTCCTCCTCAGCATATTTAAGTGCGGTTGACGCTAGATTGACATTTTTCCGTTCGACCTCCAGCTTAACTTCAAAGAGGTCGCGTTGGACTTCAGCCTCGGCTCTCTTTTTCATTTATGCCTGGATCTCTTTAGCTGAACGGGATAATTCTTTGGTGACCACATCCACTTTGTTCTTCAGAGTATTGTTTTCTTTCTGAATGTGGGAGAGTTCTTGCGCACGATACTTTGCTTTGGCTAGCTCTCCCTCTAGCCTAGCAATTTCGTTTCTGTCTTCTGCAGCTTGATCATGTGCCTTAGAATGTTTCTTCCGTAGAAGTGCGACCGTCTTTAAAGAGCTCGTTGTCTTGTGATACAGAGACATCATTTCCTTTGATGTCTGCAGTGGGCAACAAATGATTAGATCGGTAATAATCGGTATGTTGCATTTAGATTATGTTATGAAAAATACCTCACGAAGGGCGATCGCCTCTTTGCCAAGTGAAATAGGTGGGTCGGTCGACAAAGTGCCGACCGCCATCATCTCGTCAATATGAGTACTGACGAGTGTCCCCACAGCCAAAGAAACCGTTGGATGTTTCATAGCGTCGCTACCGACCGGCTGTGGAAGAATGAAGTTATCTTCCATGTTTTTGCTTTGGAATTCAGCAAACCATGAAGGAAAACTCTAGCTTTCACATGACGAACTGGCCTCTGAAAGGGATGCATCTTCGTTCGCCATTTGAGTTTGGACTGGAGGAGGTGGAAGGTCGGTCATTGGGGTTGTTTGCAACATTGTAGGAGATTCCCTCGGATAGTCAATCAGTTGGACTTGCTCAGGCTGCAGGAATTCACTGAAGAGTAAGCGACGGTCAGCAGTCCAACCTACAATCCTAAAACAACTTTCAAGTGTTAGATCGTCAAAAAATTAGATTACCCTTTCACCAAGGGATTCCATCGGAATAGCGACGATCGACAAAGGGTTGGGCGGTGACCCTTCGACATCATCGGCCGATCGTGATACTTCCGCCGCTACAGAAGCGTCATTTCTCGCAGTTATTTTGAGGGGTGATGAAGGGGGAGATGGTGATGGAGATTTCCTTTTAGATGCGGAAACCTACGAATATATGGAAAAAATGAAACAACATTATGACGATGAATGAGCAAAAGTGCGATTACCTTCGCCTTTTTAGCCTTCATCTGCAATCCTTTGGCGATCATCTCTTGTTTCTTCTTCAGTTTCCCTCCAGAAGAAAGTTTAGAGGAGGAAGCTGAAATACGGAATAAACACTCCGTTATGATTGGAAGGAAGGAAAAAACTATAAAAATAAGCTTACGTTCTTCGGGAAGAGATGATTGTTGGGCCCAGGGTCGACTGATGCGTTCGCTCATCGATCAACCTATTATGCGCAGACGGAAAAGATTATCCTCTGCACATAACACTTTTCAGTTAAGACGATCGTCTTTATTTGGAAAGTTTTCCATCAGTGCGGGCAAGTTTTTCAGTCGATCGGCAGTTAGAATCGTTTCTTCACCATTGACCATGAACTTGCAGTGTCGGTCGATACTTGGAGAAGGAATTCAAGGTTATCATCTTGAAACCCGACCCAGACGAATGAGTTGTACCAATCGCGTTGCGAATCTGGTCGCTCGACAAGATCATTGTTTTTACCTCTGCTGGAGAAGTAGCACAGCTTACGTTGGGTAAAAACGTGAGTGCCCGATCTCCACATCACCTTGTAGATCGTCAGGAAGTTGGTGATGGTCGGGGCCATGTTAGCAGCGTCGCAGTAGTGGATGAATGCGACGATCACCAAGTAACTACTTTGCATTAGAGCAAAAACGGGCATCGCTAGGGCCCACAACAGTTCAGCGAGGAATGGATGAAGGGGGAACCTCAATCCGTTCTTCAAAGCATAGATCGTCACTGGTATAGGATTCTCCAGGGATGATCGTCCGGCCGCGGGCCAAGGCTCAGAACCAAGCTCGCCGACTTCCAGTTGGTATTATTCAGGAAAGACAAATTTCTCACGAACTGTACCAATATTCAGAGATGGAGCTATCTGCGAGTAAGGATAGGCGTCATAAATACCCACAAAACAAGAACCTACTTGAAAATCAAGAGAATCGAAGAAACTCGCTAGGATATTGGGAAAAATTACGTTTTGCTCGAGGTAAGGATATAAAACAGAATTAAAAGGTCGTACAAGCAGAAAAAGTAAAATAAACCTATGTAATTCTTGCGTTTGACTGAGAAGAGTAGTCGCCGGAGATAATGGTTGAAATCTCCTGAGAGCATAAGGTTGAAAGGTATTTGGAAGCGCGATTGGAATTGCGACGCTGACGAGGGTTTTGTTTGTGAGCAACGCTCAGGATTGCGCCACGTGGACGACCAGGATTGCGACTTTCTGGCTTCTGCACGGATTTCAAGATGAACAGATCTGACACGGTGAGCACGGAGATAGAGTTTGAAAGTGTTGGCTTCGATCGTTATATTTAGTGGTGATTTGTGGCTACATGTAAGTCACGACAATTTCAACTCCCTCTGATGTTCGACTTTGACGATAAGTTAGAGTTGAGGGGCTAATGTTAATACATGACTTACGACGATACGGTCAGGGTCAGGTGATATGACCGNCCTTGATTTTCATAACTTCAAATTTGTATGATTTTTATGAATGTCGCACGTTGAAGTTTATTAATAATTGATGAAATTTATTTGCCGACCCTCGTGACGGTCGTTATTTAACAGCTTCCGCCATGCTCCGTGGCAAAATGAGCAGCAAAGAAGTTGAAATACAAATTATCAATGTCCAGCGTTTGTGACATTCCTTCTACAGGTCTTAAAATGGCATCAACTTCCGAAAGTAATATGAATGATTTGGTGGCTGAGTATCAACAATATCAGGATGCAAACTGCCGATGAAGATGAGTATGAGAAGGAGGAGGAATAAGAAGTTCCAAATGTAATTGCCAAAAAAACAAATATATGCCGAATGTAAGTAATTCAAAATTTGGAATCCGAACATGTTCATAACACATTGTTTGAAATGAGAATGATTAACGTAGTTGAAATTCATAGTTTCCTTCTCGTTGCATATTTCCTTTTAAGGGTCGAATCACTCGAAGTGGGGATGTACGTCTTTGCAAAAGCTGTAATTTCTGAAACCGTAAACCAATTAGTAGTCATCTGCACAAACGATATAATTAGTGTAATTGTAGTGGCAATGTACGAGTTTACGTAAACACTTACAAAGAACGGATATCCTTTTGGGTCGTACACATTCGGTGCTTGTTGTAGGAATCGGAATGCGTAATACAAAACATATATTCCACATTCCGATGCCCCTGTTTGCGATGGGACATCCGGCCATTGAATGGGTATATTACGAATGATGGAATCCGCATCCACCCCCTTTTTAATCTCGTAAACGTCTTTTACAAACCTATTCATCATAATTAGGACATATACGTGAATAATGGATGCAACCAGTAAGTAATAATACCTATACACCTCCGGCTCAATGGACGATTGACGCATTGTACCCATCGAATCCAACATAATCATTGTCCGTTTTTCTTGATCCCCAAAACCACAGAAAACCAGCAAAGACCAATGACCCCTGTCACGTTATACTATCATGTGAACCCATCAAATATGGTAAGCAAGTAATTGAAAAAAATACGAACAATCATACCCCGTGACAATTGGCATGAGCACGTATTCAGTACTGCACAAAATATTCCAATCAACAATACTTGCCCAATGTAAGTGATCAGTTCTTCTAACATATGCATCGAACACAATTGCATCAACAAAATAGTAAAACCCTTTTTGTGCGTGACAAGCAATTAGTTTCACGATACATAACACAATTGCATCAACAATGCTCACACGAAATTTCAGTCCAGCAGCCATGTTGCACAAGAAAATAAAGTAGAAATGCTTACATGATAGTCTTTTGCACAACATCGTCACTTAATTGACCCCAAGATCCTAGGGACACCGCATCTTCGGTGTTACCCGTCATCCCATGCATGTTGTAATTGGATCCGTTCACACTCATGTCAATCTTATCAGTATTACAAAAAGCTACGGGGCCGTTCATATTTACATTTGAAAGGCCGACAGATGAAGGCACACTACCCGTGGATGGTACTTGAATGGGAATGTGAGTTTTTTTGTTTTCGTTAAGAATCGGCTTCTCCTGAAAAAAAAAGCACACGAAGGGCCGGACTGAGATGCATATTACATAACTTACTTGTGGCGTCTTTTTAACATTAGGTGTATGAGATGCAAAGCTTTGTGCCGGACTGCCAAATGATACGTTCTGTCGAAAAAAAAATAGAACACGTAAAGAATACTACTAACATATGTAAACAACGAAATCAAAACAGACGCTAGCGCGTCCCGTATTGGAAGGGCCGCTCCAAGGGCATTCCTTAGTGCTTTTGGCTTTATACTTCGTATCCTTAGCCTATTTCGAATAAGCACACAAATACAACAAACACAACAACAACGAACTTAAAGAGATATGTCAATTGATTCTATTAACGAATGTACCTTAAACTGTTCTCCTTGTTTGCCACTAGCTTTTGGGCAGCATCGCTTATTATGGCCACGAAATCCATACAACTGACATCTCATTTTGCGTGTTGGAGTTTGGGTTGGAGTTGCATGTGTTTTCTGATTCTTACGTGGTCTCCCCGCCTTTCTCTTTTTGAACACTGGAGGCAAAGGTGGTGCTGCATCTACC
The DNA here is from genome assembly GCA_009725065.1 of Utricularia reniformis. NCBI lineage: Eukaryota > Viridiplantae > Streptophyta > Magnoliopsida > Lamiales > Lentibulariaceae > Utricularia > Utricularia reniformis. The sequence continues at coordinate 87,660 of RWGZ01001453.1, forward strand.
ACTGGCCATTGGTCTTGCCTTGGCAAACCGGAAACCCCGTATTGATACGTTGTTCTATACCGCTGCACACTGTACCAACTGTGTACGTATCGATAGCATGATTCCCCTCGTTCGAGAATCACTGCACATGCATGTTTACATGGTATTCCTACAAACAAACATAACAAATGTTAAACAAACAATTATTCGAAGAAAGTGATATCCTAAAATTTACCTTTCAACTCCCACTCACGACAAGTACAAATTCGAATAGCCATATCAACAGAGACTCTTTCTCGTTCGTGCTCCCAAGTTGCCTTGCAATCGTCTGTGATGGTAACATTACCAATTGCACCTGCTTCAATATTGAATTCAATGATATCATGAACACGAGAGCAAAAACCGTCATCCGGCATTTCTCTCGATTTCGTACGCCTTTCAAGCATATGTTTCCCAATAAAGTTGCAAATGTCATCTAACATCCACATAATTGGACGCTTTCGAAAAGGAAGTAAACTACTGTTCAAAGACTCGGCATGATTATTAAGTAAAATATCAGACTTGCAAACTGTACGGAAGAATGCTTTGCACTAATGTTGTTTCGGAACTAATCTCATGTACTCATACGCTCCTATGCTGATTCCTCGCAACTCTCCAAAACGCTGATTAAATGATGCCTCTGTTGTTGCTCGTGCAATACTCAATATAGCCTTCGCATCACGTGCTGATGAAAACCCGGCTTGGGCCACATTTTTAATAATGTGACGAACACAATGTCGTACCTGTAACACAAGTAGTCACCATGCGACCATGGAACATATCAAAACAATTAGTAGGCACTTAGCACAAACCTCAATCCGAGGGAATAACGCATCCACAGCAGGTATTAGCCCTTTCCCACGGTCCGACATAATAGTGAACATGTGTTCATTTTCGTCGGATATCCCACAATCTCGCTTAACCAATTCAAGAAACTACATCCATGAATGTTTTGTTTCGCCACCTACAATGGCGTAGGCTAAAGGGAATACACCGTTATTTGCATCAATGCCCGAAGCCAGTAGAATATGACCTTGTATTCTTTCCTTGGTGTGAGTACCATCTATGCAAACAATAGGGCGACAACCGTATCGAAATCCATCGCGACATGCCTGTGGCAATGACAAAATCCTTTAATACAAGATATGTTGATGAACAATATATTGGAACATTGAAAGAAACAAATTACCCCGGGACATATGTAGATTCCCTCGAATCTGGTACTACCAATAATGCTTGTCGAGTTCCTTTCTTTTAACACAATAGATGACCCAGGATTCGAAATCAAGTATTGAGCACAATACCTTCTTATATTTTCAAATGACGCCCTAGATCCTGAATGTACTAACCGTATCGCATGCTCCCGAGCACGTCTTGCCTTCTGTTTCCCCAACTTCAACTTCAGATTCGTATTCACTTCGGATTGCAAGTCATTCGAACTTAAATCGGGCTTCTCCAAAAAACGATGGTAATACTTCTTTGCGATCCAAGATGAAGTGACAGATGAATTGACTTTCTTACGATGACAATGAGGGTCATGCGGTACTGTGGACTTTACACACCACATAATATCATTGTTTCTCATAGAAACGTTCAGATACCATGGACATTCACGATCACCGTTATCTCTACATCGAACAAACAACCGATACTTGTCATTCTTAACAAAATAGAATTCCGTACCTGCTTTAACGCAAAAGTCCTCAAGTGCAGTCTTTGCTTGAATCTTACTAGCAAAACACAAACCTTTCCTAATAAAGCAATATCCAAGTTAATTAAAAATACATAATTTTCAAATCATGTTTACTAGTAATACATTAAAACTTACACTAATTGTCTTGACGTTAGCTCTCGTGTAGGATAAAAAATATGGGAACTTTTACTCTTAAATGAATTCGAATGAGCATCTGAAATGGGATCCGTCGGGTCATCAATGGGAACTTCCTGAAGCTCTTCTTCGGCAAACTTCGCATTGTGACGTTCCTCTACCATCCATGTCCACAAACTCGAACAATGTGTTGTGCACACTATCATCTGATGACCAGTCGATGCAGCTTGTATTTGAGGTGTTCCGTGATCCATACGAATTGTAACCACCTGAACAATAAATTNAAACCTCAATCCGAGGGAATAACGCATCCACAGCAGGTGTTAGCCCTTTCCCACGGTCCGACATAATAGTGAACATGTGTTCATTTTCGTCACATATGCCACAATCTCGCTTAACCAATTCAAGAAACCACATCCATGAATGTTTTGTTTCACCACCTACAATGTCGTAGGCTAAATAGAATACACCGTTATTTGCATCAATGCCCGAAGCTAGTAGAATATAACCTTGTATTTTTTCCTTGGTGTGAGTACCATCTATGCAAACAATAGGACGACAACCGTCTCGGAATCCATCGTGACATGCCTATAGCAATGATAAAATCCTTTAATACAAGATATGTTGATGAACAATATATTGGAACATTGAAAGAAACAAAATACCCTGGGACATATGTAGATTCCCTCGAATCTGGTACTACCAACAATGATTGTCGAGTTCCTTTATTTTAACACAATAGATGACCCAGGATTCGAAATCAAGTATTGAGCACAATATCTTCTTATATTTTCAAATGACGCCCTAGATCCTGAATGTACTAACCGTATCGCATGCTCCCGAGCACGTCTTGTCTTATGTTTCCCCAACTTCAACTTCAGATTGGTATTCACTTCGGATTGCAAGTCTTTCGAACTTAAATCGGGCTTCTCCAAAAAACAATGGTAATACTTCTTTGCGATCCAAGATGAAGTGACAGATGAATTGACTTTCTTACGATGACAATGAGGGTCATGCGGTACTACGGACTTTACACACTACATAATATCATTGTCTCTCATAGAAACGTTCACATACCATGAACATTCACGATCACCGTTACCTCTACAACGAACAAACAACCGATACTTGTCATTTTTAACAAAATAGAATTCTGTATCTGCTTTAACGCAAAAGTCCTCAAGTGCAGTCTTTGCTTGAATCTTACTAGCAAAACACAAACTTTTCCTAATTAAGCAATATCCAAGTTATTTAAAAAAACATAATTTTCAAATAATGTTTACTAGTAATACATTAAAACTTACACTAATTGTCTCGACGTTAGCTCTCGTGTAGGATAAAAAATATGGGAACTTTTACTCTTAAATGAATTCGAATGAGCATCTGAAATGGGATCCGTCTGGTCATCAATGGGAACGTCATGAAGTTCTTCTTCGTCAAACTTCGCATTGTGACGTTCCTCGCCATCTATGTCCACAAAGTCGAACAATGTGTTGTGTGCAGACTATCATCTGATGACCAGTTGATGCAGCTTGTATTTGAGGTGTTCCGTGATCCATACGAATTGTAACTACCCGAACAATAAATTCAATTATCACACATTTAATTTGACATATATGAAAATTACAGCCACTTCATATTACCAGATTGTGAAAACACATCCGAGTTCTCACCCCCACTAGACATTTTTTCGACAAAATAAATACACAAACCTGCAACAATTATATGAGATTCTCAAACAAAATTTGGATTTAACAATATAAGAAATAAATTAAGTAGGGAAAACATAAAAACTCATTTACATTGCACAATTACACATATTGTCCACATCAGAATCATCCATTTTGAGTTACAGAATCAAAAAAATGGGTATATTTCGGATTGTTCTATACCCGAATATGTGCAATTTTGTTCTATAACAGTTGTAGAAAATTTAACAATTTAACAATATAAACTTTGTAACTTCTCAAACACATTTAGATTGCACATACGATGAATTCGTAACTTCAGAAAACAGAAAACGAAAAGTAAATTAGTTCATACAAAGTCACAAAAACAGAAAACGAAAATCAGAAATCAAAAACGAAAACGAAAAAACTGAAACAAATTTGAAGATATCACACGAAAAAACTGAAACAAACTGAAACACAAATCAGAAACGAAAACAGAAAAAACGAAACACAAACAGAAATCACCATTTTCGCGTTTGCAAAACATAAACATAAATAAATCGTTTGGTTTCGCGTTTTTGGACCAAAACAGAAACAAAATACAAACATTTTCTGTTTCGCGTTTGCGAAAGAGAAATCTTTGGCCGATTTTTTGGTTCGCATTTTTTGTTTCTGTTTTTGAACCAAAACAGAAACAAAATAGAAACGATTTTGTTTATGTTTTTGGTTCGCATATTCGGACCAAAAAAACGAAATCTTATATCTAAATAAATCGCCTTTGCGTCGATTTTGAAGATGACCCAGTTTTCGTCGATTCTGAAGAGAACATATGCCCCAAAGTTGGAGTTTGTAAAATATTTGGTATAAGAGCACACTTAACAAAACCAAAACGGCGTTAGGGAAAATTGGGGACCGATTTTGCCTTAAATCGCAAAGTTTGGGGACCAAAATTGTTACTATGTGTAAACTTTGGAGACCGGTATTGCCAACATTAAAGTTTGGAGGCCGGTTTTGCCAAAATCATAAACTTTGGGGACCAATTTTGCGAAAATAGACAAATTTGGGGATCAAAATTGTCAAATTATCCAAATTTTGGGGATTCAAGTCGCCATTTTCTCTATAATATATATTATAATTAATTTGAACTCGAGCCAAGTTGAATCTCAAATAATAATTTTTAATTGAGAAAATAGCGTATTAGGTCCTTAAAGTTTCGATAATTTGGTAAAATTGGTCTCCAACATTTTAAAGGGCAAAATTTGTCCCTCAAAGTTTGATTAATTTGACAAATTGAATCTCCAAAGTTTAACAATTTGGCAAATTAAGTCATCAAAATTTTAACATTAAGGCAATACCACCCTCCAAACTTTAAAGTTGGCAAAACCGATCCTCAAAGTTTACACACAATAATAAGTATGGTCCCAAAGTTTTGAAATTTGAGCAAAATCGGTCCACACTTAACCCTAACGCCGTTAATTTTACCGTTAGGATAAAACTTGGAAACCCGACCCGAAATGATTCGGGTTAATTAATTTTTTTTAAAAAAACAATATATTTTTTAAAAAAATAAAAAATTATTATTATTTAAAAATATTTAATTTTAAAAAAACAATAGTTTTTTCGATATTTTGACAGGTATTGCGGTCACCGGTTTGAACTCGGAAACCCGACCCGAACAGACTCGATCCGAAAAAAATAAATTTTTAAAATAAAATAATAATAATATTTTTTAAATAAACAATATATTTTTTTAAAAAAATATATTTAATTTAAAAAAACATAAAATAGTTTTTTGGTATTTTGACCGATATTGCGGATACCGGGCTTGATCCGAAAATTAAATATTTACAAATATACTCATACAAATACTGAAATAATCAATATATAAATTGTCGAAAATCGATTAATATATTTGTATGAGTATATACTCATACAAATATATGTGTATAAATATATTGACAATTGATATACTCATACAAATATATTTGTCAATTTATAAATTTCCGAGAATCGATTACGTAACTTGTTGGAAATACCGTTAACCGTATTTATATACTCATACAAATCGTCAACATATAAATTTCGAAAATCGATTAAATAACGAATTAGTCAATATATTTGTATGAGTATACAAATACGATTAATGGTATTTCTATGATATTTCGGTGTTTCCGACAAGTTCCGGTCTTAATAGTCATACTACACCGAAACGGTATTCCGAACATGTATATTAGCAAGTACGGAAAAAAAATTGGGCGCAACCGATATTTTGAACGTTATCAAAACTTCTTCGTCAATATATAAATTGTTGTAAATTGTCAAAATAAATTTCGAGAAACAATTAAATGGAAACTTCAACAAATAAATTCATTAAACATTAATAAACTTCAAATATTGACATTCGCAATTCAAATTGGTGTCGTTGTCATATATTCGGTCGAAAATTACAAATCAGATATAAGACTAATAATTTTTCAATTTATAAACACTAAAATGTATTGTAAAAATCATAAAAAACATCATATTCTTTCGTTGGGGACTAATTTTGTCAAATTATATAAACTTTGGGGACCAAATTAGCAATTCAAAAGTTTGGGGACTAAAATTGTCATGTTTTGCAAACTTTGAGGATCATTAACGGCATTAGAGACCAATGTTACCAAAAATCTGAAACTTTGATAACCAAATTTGCGTAATTTTTGTCCGGATACCTTATTTGCCACAAATTATAACTTTGGGGACTAATTATGCCACACATAAGTTTGATGACTGGTTTTACCAAAATAATAATTGTTTGAGGATCGATTTTGCATTTATCAAAACTTTGGGGGTGATTTTGCCAAAATTAGAAAGTATTTGGATCAAAATTGCAAAAAAATTCAAACTAAAGGAACCAAAGATACCTTTCCGCCCTTTTTAATTTTCAAATCTGGACTCAAAATTTAGAAAACAATTATGCTCGATTCGTTTCGCTTATACCTCGTATTATGAACATTTGAGTTAATGAAATAACTGAATTTAAGAATCTTCTAAACCAAAAACATTTGATATAAAGCACATAATCGTGGAAGTTATCATTATAGAGGTGTGCATGGATTGAATATCGGATCCGAACACCGTTTTGCTAATAAGATCTGATAACTGCATATCATCAAAAGATTAATATGTTTTCGAATCAGATAACATATCAATTTGCGGATCTCTATTATATAAAAACATATAATTAACCCTCTACTTAAAAAAACATTATACAATAAATCTTTGATGTGTTTAATATTTGTTCTTTTCATATTGTATACCAGTCGCTATGAAAACATTGAAAATATATCATTGTCTCACATTAGAAAATGAACGTGGTTTGCATTGATTTATAAGAGAAAAATAACATCATAATAAATAACATGTTCAATTCTTTTAAGGTGTGATCTCATTCCTTTATATGTTATATTCGTGAGTACTCCAGTTATAATTTTGGTCGGAATCTATAATTTCAACATGTTATTATGAAACGAAATGGATGACAATGATTTGAGTTATGTATTGACCAATAAACCAAATGGTTTTGATTTTTCCATGGGTAATATTTCTGGGATTTCCTACGAATACACCGAATTTTATTGGGTGCACTAGTGATGAAGTGTTAGTGAAGCCAGTGATCTCATCCCACATTGTTAGGTTCCATTGGATTCGGACTGTACCGAGCTATTCATAGAATGGCCCGGCGCTAAACTGTAATAAGTGACGTAGGTTGTCCCTTTCATCACATTAATAAGAGAGAAATGCCGACTGCCGACAAAGCCCAGTGAATTTCTTCTTTTTTCATGATAGTGATAAAAGATACTTAACTAGTAAGCTAAAATGCTCTTCGTTCTTCTCCTATAACTTACTCTTCTTTCTTTAGACAATTACCTCTTCAACGTGCGTATTCATTAATCGAAAACGAGGTTAAAAACGATGTTTTTATAACTAACCCAACTATATAAACTAACTACCTTCACCTATTATCTCCTCCAACTACAAAGATTAATCTAACATGGAGGTACCCCCTGAGTCTCCTTTTGCTTATAATCTCATTGCGTAATAATATTAATCTGCAGGTCGAGGAGGTGCCTTCAAGATCCATGCCTTCTCGAGGTTTAAAGGGTAAGTTTGTTAGGCTTTTTTATAAATGGAAGTCAGCGAGTGAGGAATTTGGAGGTGATTTCAGGAGATGGGAGAAAGACAAAGAGGAAAGTGATTGTAGGGGTAAGCGATGTGAATTGTGAAAGCCTCAATCTTTCGTATTTGCTTAGAAGAAGAAGAGGAAGCACTTCAAAGGCTAATGTAATGATGAAAGGAGACAAAGTTCAGCCTCTAAATGATTCAAACACAAACACCAACACACATCCTAAATCATTGGCTGTTAAGGAAAATGAAGATATTTTGTCGTGGAAGAAAATCAAAACAATATCCAGGATCAAGAATATGATCAAATGGGCTACAGGGACTGGGAAGGTAAGATTTCAAATTCAAATTCAAATTCAAATTCAAATTCAAATTCAAATTGATGATGAACACAGGCTGGGGGTGCTGGAGATGATGAAGAAGAATCTCCCAAGATTAGTATGAGATTTGATAGGGGGGATGAAGGTTTAAGAGGAAACTGGATCACAACTGATTCTCACTGTAACTATTCTCGCATTACCTACCTTACATGATTCTGCTCTAATTCTTCATCTCTGATTGTTTCACTTTTACTTGAACCAGATGTTGTGCTAGAGTTGTGAACATTGGCGGGCTCTAAACGCATTCTAACATGTACTAATGATCATACCATTCTGCCCGAACTTTGCGAGTTTCGTGGCGTAAAACTCTCCAAATGTTATATTATGTATGCACATAAATGAAGTGAACTATATACACAAAAATGAACAAGGAACTTACTGGATATGATGCTTTTCCACTTTGAAAGAATGAGTGAGGCCATTTCGTGTAAGCGCTCAGTTTTCCAAGAGCGTAGTGCTGTGATGCTGGCTTGCCTGACTCTAATAAACTCAAAGTTAAGTAAGCAAAAGCAAGTATATATATCGAAACAAGAAACATTACCACGATTCATGATATTCAAGGTGCTCTAGTATACACGAAGCATTCAAGGACAACAGTATAAAATAGCAGGATGGCAAAGTGCAGATTACAGACTATACTCAAAAGAATTATAGGGGTGGAATCATTGGAGCTCAATGGGGATAAAGTATTAGTGACATTTGAAGCCATGACAAACCGACAAGACGATGATAAGGATCAAGGCGATGATGATGCCAAGGACGATAAGCTTTATCTTCATGTTCTGCAGCCACATCTTTTTCCTCATCTTGGTACCCTGCATCCTGAAATCTTGTGCCTGCAGTACATAGTTACACAGCATCTCAGTCTCTCACATTGCATTCTGAATTCCTTAGAATAAAGCGTCGAAAAATGCTGCTATAGGCCCTTTCAAATACAAAAAAATCCTAAATGAAACCACAGCAAAGCGAAGTGGGCATTGTCAGGCAGAGAATCCTCATCATTTTATACAACCATCACATTGCTGTCCCACTTGGAAATTTGAACAACTTCATATGGATAGTCAAGAAAAATTTAACAAACCTGAGAGCGAAGATTCTCAGTTTTATCCACCAAAAGCTCAATCTTCTCTCCGCGATCTAGAACCTGAGAGACAACAGCGAGAGCTCAGATAATATCCAAGTGCAGTTCAGCTACATTAAATAACTCGGTACACAATTTCAAGATAATTAAGGAGCTTCCTATATTAGCTTACCTTCTCAATGTTCTCCATCATAACACCCTTGACTTCTGAAACCTGAGCTTTCACCTTTGAAAGCTTACTTATCTCCTCCGGATGATCTACACAGTACTGCATCTGCTCCTTCAATTTGGGTCTGGAATGTTACAGTTTTCAAATGATCAATAGGAGATAAAAATCTAATGTATGATAACATTTACAAATGAGGAAAAAATACCCAAACTCTTTGTTCAAGCTATTAGCAACAGCAGTGGCAGCCTTTCCACCACTATACTTCTTAATAAAATCTTCCTTAATTCGCTCAAGAAATGCAATAGGAATCTGCCTTCCAACCGATTCAACAGCCACCACACAATAGGCTGTCAACAAAAATATGAATTTAAGTTCACCAAAGTGTTTCTATAAAGGGAACAAACGATCAAATGCATTGGACAAGCTAGAAAACAGCCACATTCCATATTTACTTTCATAAGAGAATAAAAATGCAATCCAATGCCCACAAAATCGAAAGAAGAAGAAGAAAACGAAAAAGGAAAAGGAAAACAAACAAACCTGTTTTCTGTTGGTATCTCATTTGGAAAGCATACTGACAATAAGTAATATGAATCTTAGAATTCAACTAAATTTAAGAAGCGGATCAACCACCATATCTCTCCAGATAGACAAGGGACTACACAATAATCATCTTTCATTTAATAAACGCATCAAGCCAGAACCGAAACTTGCATTTGGGTTGTCATTATAGGGATCACTTTAACAGTAAACGAAAAAGAACCGACTATAGAATAAATCACAGAGACAAATCCAATGACCAAACAATCTATATTCGTAGACTATTTCCTTTTTGGGGATTTATTTCATCTAATTCCGCCCGTATGAGAAAATAAGATCTAAAACTACAATTAATTCTCCATATTAAATCTACACATCAGATCAGTACAAAAATCGTATAACAACCATAGATATAACATCAATAAAAAGCGAAATGAAAACCGATCGAATCGAGAAAAATAGAACACAAAATCGGCACAAAAAAGAAGAACACGACTTACTGAATCCATCTTCTACAAGGTAATTGAAGGTATGTTGGTCGCAGTTGTAGGTAAACTTGTTATTGGTGGCGGGAAGCTTCTGGAGACATTGTGCTGCGATTCCCGTAAAATTCCCGGTAAACTCTGTGTACTCGGCGAGGATCACAGTCCCACGCGCCACGAAACTGTAGATCAACGACTGCTGTCCCATTTCTTCCCCGATTGAAACCCTACACGCACAGTCGGTATACGCGGTCGTGAATGTAGACAAAAACAAGCAACCGCAGAAAAAGGGCCGAGTAGTAGAGAAAACAACCACAGCTCACCTCCCATTCGAGCTTTTTTTTCTTCTTTTAACTTCACCAGTTGATTCTTACCTCATGTGGGGCCCACTAATTCCTTCCGGCTTTTGTTTTTTCTGGGCTGGGCTTCTCCCTTTTCGCTTGTCGGTCGGGCCTAAAGCCCAATATAGTTAACTGCAGAATATTTCTAGTTAGTTAATTAGATGTAATGTTTTGCAAGTATTTAAGTTTATATGAAATTGTAATTCACAATTTGAAATATACATAATAAATTCACAAAAAATCCAATGTATAATATTAAATGACAACAAAATATACTAAATAAGTTGAGATTATTCAAAAAAATATTTATTCTGAGTGTTTTTAATGTTCGAGTTCGGTACGAGGTTTGTTTTGATTTGAAACTCAAGGGATTGGTGATTCACGATTTGTTTTAATTGGGGTTTAGGTTTGATTTGAGTTCTAATTTTGTTTTGAATTGTTTAGTATGAACAAAAATCAACAAATTTTTCTTAATAAATAAATTTATATTTTGAATTTTGAATCCAAAATTTGAAAAAAAATTAAGTCGTTTCACAAAAAAATTATTAAGTATAAAGTCCGAAATTTTCAATTTTTTAAAGATTGGTTTATAAATGAAAAAACTTAAGTGTTATTATAATTATTTGACTTTAAGGTTTTTTTTGTAATTTTGAATTAAAATTTATAATATATTAAATTTGAATAATGTGTAATTTGTTTGAATTGAAAGAATAAATTTGATTTTGAATGACTAAAAATGAAAAAAATTCATATATATATTGGCTTGGGAAGGAACAATTTAAAAAAGATTTGATGTTATCTTTTTATAATTTTGAGATTTATGTGAATTGACTCGATTCAAAAAAATTGAATTCGAAATTTAACTTGACAAAATTGACTCTAGTGACTCATTGGGTTTGTTTGGTTCAACTTTTTAAAATTACGGTGTGGTGAGATGTGATGAGGTGTGGTGAGATATGATGATTGTGAATTTATGTAAAAATACTAATATACCCTTATATATATAAAATAATAAATATAATTATATTATAATTAATAGAAGTAATGGTAAATGAGTCTTTTTCAAAATCACTATGAGGTCACAGTTGGTTTTAACAGCTGTGATGATATCGTGATTTTTTAACGATTATCACATCGCAATTAACCTTATGTTTTGTGCGCATTAAAAAAATCACGATTTCAACATCTCACCGCACATCACCGCTGTTTTAATCGGGGTACCAAACAAACTCATTATCTAACTTGTTATTTTTTATGTTTACATTCATAAAATCATGTGTTTTTTCAATGGAGGTCAGATTTGTGTTTATTTTCGAATATTATCATGTTCATTTAATTGATTATTGAACAAGATTGCTTCATTAGTACAATTTCATTGACATTGGGCANTTTTCTGCTACTCTTGTTCTTATTCTTCTTCGCTGTGAATGCTCTTCGATCTGGGAAAAACGTAGATGAAAAATCAGTAGGATTTGAAAGAAAGAGTGATGGTTATAGATCCAAAAGAGCAAGAAATGATGCTGAGTTTGAAGAAAGTTCACATGAAGTTCCCAGTGGACCAAACCCTATCTCAAACAGGTGAAGTTCAAACACACTGTGCTGTGCTGCTACTCCTGGGTAATAAAGAAGCTTTATTCTTGCTCTTTACTCTGCAAATACTTGTCCGCCATTAATGAAAGCTGTCCTTGTTTGTGTTCTTGACTGGTTTTTGTTCTCCATTAATAGCTGCTGTGTGAAACAGCAAGGCAAATCTGATCTTGCAGATGTGGATGATGATGATTGTTGTTATGTAAAAATAATACAATAATTTACTAATTTATTTAGGTAGAAACAAAGGGTACAATTAATGGTTTTCTTGTGTTTGGATTTTGCTTTTGTCAATGGAACCAAAATCTACTCCCTTTCATCATCATCAATTACCATACCTTAAGATCCATCTCATTTTTTTCTACACATCCACTATATTTTAAAATTTAATGTTTTTTGAATCGGGATATTTAAAATGAATGATATTTTTTAACGGCCTCACCCAATATTTTTAAAATGAATCATTTGATTGATACGTGATATAAGAATTTCATTAACAAAAACACATTGCTATTTAACACATAAGAAACACACATCCCTATTCCTCTAATCAATTTTTTTTTAGTTGAGATAATTCGTAAATTTGATCTCTATAGTTTCATGATTTTTTACAATTTTAGTTCATAAAGTTGTATAGTTTGGTAATTATGATCTTTAAAGTATGAAGATACAAACTGGTCTTATACTTTGTAACTTTTAGTAAATCATTCCCTAAATTTAGTATGTAAGATATTATCATCTTTAAATTTTTCAAGTTTGTCAATTAAAGTACTCAACCACTATCGAAATTTGGCGATTGACTTTGTTATTTTTAAGATTTGATTTATCAAATATTGTTAATTTAAAAAATCAAATTTATTGGAACTTATAGTTTATGTACTAAAGTTATCAAATATTAAATACACCATTTTATCATTGAGAATAATGATTACATTGTGACTCTTGTATCCGTACATGAATAGGAATGCTTTATGATTTTCCTCATGTGACTAATCTAAGAGTTTCATTCTTTTAAATTAAATAATAGAAAGCAAACTGACAAGAAACTTAAAAATTAAAGCCATCTTTCTCTAACCCCAAACATTAAAATATAGTAAAAAGGTGTATCTAAAATTGTAAATTGCATATAAAAAATTCGATGTTGATATAATGTGTGTTGTTAACTTTTTCAATTTTTGAAATTTGCAAACACGATGTCTTTAATGTTTAAGAATTATGTTACTCTCTTCTAAAACCGTTTATATTTGATTTTAATATTTATTAATATTTTAAATATATATATAATTTATATTTGACTCATTAATTTTAAAAAGATATAATGATTATATTCCTAAACTTTGAAAAATAAAAATAATACACAAATTGTCAAAATCACTCGCACGTTAAAGACGAAAACCGCTACTACTCACTTGATCATCATTTTTGAATGATTTTGAAATTTCAAAAGTTTTCTATGCATTTACAAACTTTGAATTTATCGCATTTACACTGATATTGTCTAAAAATATTTTAGGTATTTATTTCTAAATCAGTCAATTTCTTTAATTATTCAGAATTCAATTATTGTGGGGATACGAGTGATATACGAGGTTGGACCCATAATGTGTGAGCTTACGTTATCGGGAGAGCGAAGCTCTACCTTGGTTTTCACTATGATAATCAAAGCATACAATTACAATGAATATATATCAATGAATAGAGAGCGAAGCTCTACCACGGCACGAAAAACGATCAAATGTGCTCCGTCACGCCAGAGCAGTCAAAAACTCGCGAATAGAGGCTGGTCGCGAGTTTTTGAACAAAAGCTCGCGAATAGTGGTATGCCCGGGTGAAAACTCGCGACTAAGGCAAAGTGTCGCGGGTACGAAACTGCGTAACGGGGGAATTGTGCGAAAACTCGCGAATCAGGCCAGGAGTCGTGACTTTTGGGACACAAAGTTGTGAGTTTTTGAGTGAAAAGTCACGGGTTGACACTTAGGGGCGAAAACTCGGGGATACAGTCGCAAATTCGAGTGAGAGCATTGCTTTGAGAAGTGCAGAACGAGTCTGAATCCTTTTTAGTGTCTTGGGACTCATATTTATAGAGAAATCCAACCAAATTAATAAGTTTCAGGCCGAGAAGCGCAATTCTAATTGATTCAGCCCAAAGTACTCAAATAATATTTAATTAAACTAGAATAAATGCCATACTGCCCTGGAACTTCGGAAATGCATCTCGATCGAGAATTAGCCGGAAATGTCGGTAAGATAATAACGGAAAACCTCGTAAAATAATTCTTTGCTTTCAAATATCGAATTTACAGCCCATACTATCGTAGATACTTATAGGCACACCCCCCGGATGCTAAATTATGAAAATACCCTTGGCCCCGTTCGGGATCGAATTTATTCGAAACTGATAGAAATGTTAGTGTAATGCTCATAGGTAGACCCGGGAGGTCTGAATTACGGGAATACCCCAAAAATATACAGTGACGTAAATATATGAGAATACTGATGAATATAGGAGAATACCGAAAATACCTTCTAGCCATGTCAGACGAGCTCACGGGGTATCATAATACCGAAAATACCCCCGGGTAATATCAATAGTCTCATAGTTTTCAGATTCAGATTCTGAGTCGCAAACCACATCATATTAGCTCGTCCCGAAGGTTGATAATCATTCTGAAATTTTACTGAGAAAACCATGAGTAGGGTTGGAATCCTCTCGAAGACGCGATCGTTTTGACACTAAGAACGTAAAATTTTGAGGTCGGACTAAAATCTCGGGATTTTTAGACTCGGGGTCCGCCCCTATAAATACCTCTGTTTCCCCCCCTGTTACAGCACCATTTCGCGGAAACTCAGCATTCTCTCGCGACATTTCGAACGAAAACTCACGACTGCTTCCGTTGCACAGTACTACCTACGACTTTTTCAATGAAAACTCGCGACTACATCGTCTGAATAGTGACGGACAGGCAGACTTGTCACCCTTAAACGAAAACTCGTAACTGCATAGGCTGCACAGTACCTCTCGTGACATTTGGTACAAAAACTCGTGAGACATTTAATAAAATCTGAAAAAATTAGAACAAATTGGAAAAATCTTAATTTCGAGAATTTAACACCATGTCCTCCGGCTCTGCTCATTCCTCGAACTCCGATGCATTGTCATCCCATTACTAGAAATCCTCTTCCAGTTCGGGGAGTTCCAATTCGAGTTTGTAAGCTTTCTGTTCTCCCATCACGAACCCTTATCCATACTTCTTCGATTGAATTGCACATCTTGAGAATACCATTGCTTCTCATAGTTCTGCTGTCAAAGCCTTAAAATCTTTTGACCAGCCCTATAACATGCACCCCCGGAAGTGGATGTCTATCGTAGAAAATTACCACATTCATTCCGATTGTGTTCTATACCAGTCGGGTCCCTTTGATCCGATTCTACGTCCACCGGCTGGCACCCATGCCGTTTGTCTTGAGTACCTAGAGTGTGGTCTCCGCTTTCCACTTCATCCTTTCATTTCCACACTTCTAACCCGTTTAAATATCCACATCTTCCAGCTGAACCCAAATTCGATATCTTTGGTGGTTTGCCTTTATCATTTTCATGGAGACAAATGGGATTTCGATAACCGTTGACAGCTTCTTCCAAATCTTTCAAATCAGTACCCATGTCCATTATAGAGCTCAAGGTTGCATCTTTTTTTGCTTAAGGCACCAAAAAAGCCATTTTCCATTGTCAAATCCTCAATCGAATCATGACTGGAAGAGACACTTATTTTTTGTCGCTTGCGTGGGTTCCACTAGGTTGTCTGCACTTAACCTTCCCTGGCGGTTCCCAATTGAGGGGGAACCTTTCTTTCCGGAGTCTTACTATCATGTCATGCGATCCGTTACTCCTAAAACTCTAGAGAGAATCCTTATCGCGTGCGCTAGTTCGGATGGTGTTGATTGGACCCCGAAGACGCTATTCTATGCCCCAATCCTGGTCACTTCCAACATTCTTCTGGCCCCTATCCATCTTAGTAGGGGACTATTAGGTATATGGACCACTCGTTAATACTTAAACCATCTCAACAGCTCTTCTTCGATAAGAAAACCCTCCTAACTCCAGCGCACATACATTTTATAATCTTTTGAACTGTATTTCTCACGCGACTTGCTTATTTTGCATAAAAAATAATGGCTCCCTCTGAAGATCATTCGAGATTAGGCGATAGATTGAGATCACTTCATACTCTAGTTACGGAGAAGGACGAACTGATCTTCGATGGCACCAGCGTCTCGGAACCGCACTGCAGCGGCCGAGCTAGCACTAAGCTTGCAAGAAACGGTGCGCAAATAGAAGAGGCCAGACCGGTTACTCCACCATCACATGCTACGGCAATTGAAAATCTCGAGCCAGTAGAAAATGAGCCCACTGCAGAAGTCCCTGAGAGTCTCGAAGACTTAATTCATGTGTCTCGGTGATTGGAGCTTGCCGCCAGAGAATTCTCCCCCGATGAAGGGATGTATGATTTCGCCGAGACACTAGTGGACGTTGTCGGAGACGAAGAGGAACGCGAAATAAGCGGGGATCAGCCAATAGACCCGGTGGTGGAGGAGGTTGTGCAAGAGACCCGTCCGGAGGGAGAAATAAACCAAGAAGTTCATCCGGATAAGGGGAAATGACCGGTGGAGGGCCCCACCGTTTTGGAGATTGCGGAACCGATTAAGAAGAATGGGTTAACCGCTGAGTTCCTCGATGCCTTCCGCATAAGAGATATACTGAAACCTACAGTGAAGGAATGGCTCGAGATGGGAGGTCAGGCCGGCCTCATATTAATAAAAGACGGAGTTACCGTTCGGATTCCGATGGGTGATAGCGTCTCCAATAGACCGGCCTTGACGTATTTTGACAGGAATCCATCGTTGCCACCGTGTGGGAGGGACGACCACACGGTATTTACCGATTTTAGTCGGTTGATGAGCCAAGCTGCGACAACGCGTCGCATGATGTGAGAGGTTTGTAATAACATTGACCATTGTTACTTCATGCGTTATTCGCTCATTGTTTCATCCATATATTATCTGTTTATTCACAGTTTTTGCTTTTCTTTTAGATGGAGTGGACGATAGAGGAGCTGAGCACATCAGCTGCAGTAGGGGAATATTGTATGCTTAGGCATTTGGAGCTCGACTGTCCCGATATAATCGGGGAGCAGACAAAGAAGGCCGCAGAAAAATTAATTCAGAATCAGCGGGAAAAGCATGCCCAAGAGATGGCAGCACTCCGGGAAGAAAACAATAAAGCGATCGAAGCTCTAATTCGAGCTCATCGTAGCAAATTAACGGAGTGTGCGGCATTTCATATCGGGAAGAGGCATGCTCTCGAGTAGTCCATAGACACCCTCAAGGCGAACGAAAAATACGCTCAGGACAAGTTGAGGGAAACCAAAGTTGAGACCGAAGACAAGATGAAGAAGGTCAAGGATGCTAATGCAGTTGATAAGAAAGCTCCCGGGAAGGCAATGGAGGATAATAAAGAGCTGAAATCGAAGAATGAATCTCTCTAGTCTACCGTAGACCGTCATTGGGCTTGAGCTGCTAGGTTGCCGTCCCAGATCAACGATTGTTTCCGGAAACTAATATGAGAGTTTACAGTGCACTCCCCGACTTTCCGAAATCTGGCGGCCCTAGCTAATGCGAAGTCATCTGCCATGTATTTTTTTAAAAGAAGTGTCCAGACTCAAAGAATCCTGGGCATATCCCCAACTCTTAAAGAGAGAGGAAGACTCGATCCCAGTCTCTCCGGGAAATTTGAGCCTATGCTTGCATAGGACAAATTGGATTGCTTGCGGGATCCGTTCGGGGCTCTCCAGTTCAATCTGGAGGAGTATTTGTACCATCAACTATATTCAGAGGAGATCGAAACCGAAGAGGGCCCACCACTAGATGCATTCCGAAGCTTGACCTCATTACTCTCGGAACCGGTGGATCCCCTCGTGGGAGATCTTCTTAAAGATGAGGAGGTAACGCGACCCTCCGATATATACTCCCGCTAATGTGGTAGAAGCTCGGGAACGCCATGAGACTGAAATGACGGGCTTTGTCTCTAGGAAATTGATCACTGCGGAGATTAAAGAAAAAAAGACTAATCCCCCATCTCCGACAATCAAGCTGGTAAAGAAACGCTTCAGCGGACTTGGTGAAGGTTCAGGTTCCAAGAAACAGATGAAATAAACTTTCAAATATTATAGTTTCTTCACTTTTGTAGTATCTCCCAATTTTGTATTCCCCAATGTATATAAGAAATTACTTTCTTTTCTTTTTAACTTCTCGTCACACTTTGACAAAAATACGACTCTCAATAATCCCATTTGAGAAATTAGCCTCCGAAATAATAATAACTTTCCACATAACTTCCGTTTCTTTTCAACTTCTCATCACACTCTTTAAGAAAGATATAACTCCGAATAATCCAAATCGAGAAATTGGCCTCCGAAATAATAAGAAATTACCAGAGTCCTAAGTATTCCCTTACGCGGGAAAAGGTGCTCAATAATCATGCACATAATATTTCCAGATAACTCTAAGTATGTGTAAGAGTCCCCACTGATCATAATATTTGTTTGTGAAAATAATTATAAGGCGATCGTTTGGCCATCCGCAGTGTTTCTTCAAATAGAAATCATAAATGCACTCATGTGTAGCGGGATTTGACTCTTGGCTATTTCAATAACAATTGAAAATATATAATCTTTCCTACCGGCATAAACTTACATCCGGGGTCAACACACTTTGCCCCGTCGGTATAAACTTGCACCCAGGGTCATCTCTGTGCCAACTTGCACCGCAACATCACATTGTCCCGTCGGTATAAACTTGCACCCGAGGTCATCACGGTGCCCACTTGCACCGCGGCATCACATTGTCCCGTCGGTATAAACGTGCACCCGAGGTCATCACGGTTCCCACTTGCACCGCAACATCACATTGTCCCGTCGGTATAAACTTGCACTCGAGGTCATCACAGTGCCCCCTTGCACTGCGGCATCACATTGTCCCGTCGGTATAAACTTGCACCCGATGTCATCACGGTGCCTACTTGCACCGCGGCATCACATTGTCTCATTAGTATAAACTTGCACTCGAGGTCATCACGGTGCCCACTTGCACCACGACATCACATTGTTGCCACCGGTATATACTTGCACCCGGGGCCACTACGGAAATGGACCAGCCTCCGACGAAGGCGCGACTCTCGCCGCGCGTGTTATGGAGGAGTCGGATATAAACTTGCACCCTGTTTTGTCAGGGAAACATGCTCGGTACTAAGCAGACTATCTCATAATAAATCGAGTCCCTTGACATATTCCAACAGTATGTATGTATAGACGATTCTGCAGCGGACAGGAAGACTCATCATGTTCAAAGTATTTTGATACAATATCTAATTTGACGAGTTTGAAAATGATCGGCTATAAGACAGACGGTACATAATCTAACCTATTATTTTATTTCATCCTCCATCATACTAAAACGTAATGGACCAACTCATATCTTACCAATCCCCTAGTCGATTGAATTCATGTCGTCAAAAAAAATACTTAAAAAATTAGAGTATGACAATAAAAAAAGAGGGCAAATTTTATTTTAAAAAGATTGATGAGTCACGTCTATACATAATTCTTGCGCAAATTGGAAATATGCCAAGTCTATGGCAGCTCCTCTCCGCTCATATTCGCAATCTTATACGTTCTTTCTCTCACCACCGTCGTCACTCTATACGGGCCTTCTCACTTTCGATCTAGCTTACCAACATGCCTCGAGACTTCCAGTTTCTTTAGAATTAAGTCCCAAACTTTTAACAACATAGGGCGGACGTCTTTATCGTGCTTTTTAGCCATCCGCTTTTTACAAACCTCCTTTCGTATGGCAACTCTATCCCTGAGATCGTCAACACAATGAAGATCCAACTTTCACATATCCTCATTCAATACTTCATCGTAAGCAATGACTCTCTCGGATAAATAGTCACCTCTACCGGAGAAACGGCCTCAGAGCCATATACCAAAGAGAACGGGCTAAATCCAGGGGTAGACCTTGGTGATGTCCGATACGCCAACATTACATTATGCAGCTCATCTACCCATTAGGCTTTAGATTCATCTATCCTTGTTTTTAGCTGCTGCAAGATGATACGATTAATATCGTTCATTTCTGGACGATGATCTCGTCTAAAAATATTTTGGGTATTTATTTCTAGATCAGTCAATTTCTTTAATTATTCGGAATTCAATTGTTGTGTGGACACAAGTGATATACGAGATTGAGTCCACAATGTGTGAGCTTACGTTCTCGGGAGAGCAAAGCTCTACCTTGGTTTTCACTATGATAATCAAAGCATACAATTACAATGAATATATATCGATAATTTGAGCGAAAATGGCACGAAAAACGATCAAATATGAGCAGTCAAAAACTCGCGAATAGTGGTATGCCCTGGTGAAAACTCGCGACTAAGGTAAAGTGTTGTGGGTACGAAATTGCGTAAGGGGGAACTGTGCGAAAACTCGCGAATTAGGCCAGGAGTCGCGACTTTTGGGACACAAAGTCACGAGTTTTTGAGTGAAAAGTCGCGGGTTGACACTTAGGGGCGAAAACTCGCGGATACAGTCGCAAGTTCGAGTGAGAACCTCACCTTGGGAAGTGCAGAAAGAGTCTGAATCATTTTTCATTGCATTGGAGTTCATATTTATAGATAAATTAAACTCAATTAATAAGTTTCGGGCCTAGGAGCCCAATTCCACTTCCCAATTCCTCTTGGGAAGTGCAGAACTTCGGAAATGCATCTCGATCGAGAATTAGCCGGAAATGTCGGTAAGATAATATCGGAAAACCTCGTAAAATAATTCATTGTTTCTAGATATCGAATATACATCTCACACTATCGTAAATACTTACCGGCACACCCCCGGATGCTAAATTACGAAAATACGCTTGACCCCGTTCGAGATCGAATTTATCCGAAACTGATGGAAATGTTAGTGTAATGCTAATAGGTAGACCCAGAATATCTTAATTATGGGAATACCCCAAAAAATATACAATGGCGTAAATATACGAGAATACCGAAAATACCATATAGCCATGTCGGACGAGCTCACGGGGTGTCATAATACCAAAAATACCCCCGGGTCATATCAAACACTATTTTAAATATTGGGTTATTTCTTAATTTTTTCTTAAAAATAACGGTATAATGTAAAAATACGAATAAAATTCGATTTCAAAGAGATATTTTTGATGTGCCATTGGCCCATTTCGTTGACCCAAGCCCAATAAGACTTCCAGGTATAAGATCCATCGTCGTCTAATATTTTTTTTTAACTTTTAATTTTTCATTGTTGGCCTCTCCCGATTCTTCTTCTTCTTTTTCCTCCCGCCTCTCTGCTTAGCGATACGATGATTAATCTCTGCACAAGTTCGGTTCCTTCTGATGAAAATCTGTCCCCGAGTACGTTACCTTATTTCCTTATGTTGTCACAGTATGTACGATTAGGTTTTCTTTTGCTCCAGAAGATACCCAATTTCTGTTGTTTCTCCATATGCTTTAAAATTATAAGTTCTCTAAACGGATATATGTACTTAAAATGGATACCTATTTACTGATGTAAATTTTCGTTACAGAAGATGATGTAAAGGAAAAATGTTGGGATCAAAGAGAAGCTTTGCCTGGAGAACCTATGTGTGCGATATGTGGGCGTTATGGTGAGTACATATGTGATGAAACAGATGATGATGTGTGTAGTCTTGAATGTAAAGGGACTCTTCTCAGGCGCATTGCGAATTCGAAGGATTTATCGAAAGAAACACCTTCTATAAGAATACCAGTTACTGATGAGTGTTACTATATCCAAGATTTAGATCAGAAAGTGGAAGAGTCTGAATTTGTAAGGAGAAGACTTGAAATTGCAGTAAGTCGGAAGGGTGTTACGGAACCTATGTTATCGTTTCATTCCTACAATCTTCCTCAGAAGCTCCTTCATAATTTAGAAGCTGCAGGTTATGAAATGCCAACTCCTGTGCAAATGCAAGCTATTCCACCAGCTTTATCTAGACAAAGCTTACTCGTTTCAGCTGAGACTGGATCTGGGAAAACTTGTTCCTTTATTGCCCCAATAATTGCGCAATGTGCAAAGCTGAATAACTCTCCTCAGAAGCCAGTAGCAATAGTTCTAACTCCTACTAGAGAGCTAAGCATACAAGTGGAAGAGCAAGCAAAGTTACTTGGTATTGGATTACCCTTCAAAACTGCGTTAATTGTTGGAGGCGATTCAATGGCAAAACAAGTACACCGGATACAACAAGGCGTGTCTATGATTGTCGGGACTCCAGGTAGACTCATTGATCTTCTAAAGAAACATGATTTTCCTTTAAACAGTGTGTCAATACTTGTGGTCGATGAAGTTGATTGCATGATGCAAAAAGGGTTCCTTGATCAAGTAATGCAAATCTTCAGAGCTTTGTATCAGCCCCAAATACTAATGTACTCCGCTACGGTTTCTAAAGAAGTGGAGAAAGTTGCAGCCTCAATGGCTAAAGAACTCACCATTATATCCATAGGGAGCCCCTGCAAAGCTAGCAAAGGTGTTATTAAACAGATAGCAATATGGGTAGAGACAAACAAAAAAAAGGAGAAGCTTTTCAGTATAATAACAAGCAAAGATCATTTTCGGCCTCCAGTAGTTGTGTTTGTTGAATCAAAACTTGGAGCTGAGTTACTTTCTGAAGCAATAACAATGGCGACTGGTGTAAAAGCTTTATCAATCCATGGAGATAAACCTATGAAAGAAAGAAGAGAAATAATGAGATCATTTTTAGTTGGGGAAGTTATGATTCTTGTGACAACAGGTGTTTTAAGCAGAGGAATTGATCTTTTGAACGTGAAGCAGGTTATTGTTTTTGATATGCCGAATTGTATAAAAGAGTACGTGCATCAAATTGGTAGGGTTTGTAGTAGAATTGGAGAAGATGGTACGGCAATGGCGTTTATAAATGAGGAGAATAAGAAGGTTTTTCCAGATTTTGTTGAATTACTTAAGGCATCTGGTGCTTCTGTGCCTCGTGAGCTTGCTGGTAACTCAGTATATAATACTCATTTATCTTCATCTAAATATGCTCTTAATAAGAAGAAAAGGAAGCGATGATTTGTCATATTGATTGATATTTGTGTATGCAAATTTTCATTTTTAGATTTAATTATATACTAAGTTACCACCTATGCGGCACCGACTCGTCTGACCGACTTGGTGCGATACGACTTGACAAAAGTATAAGAGTCGTATTTTCGACTCGGTTATTATTTTTAAATAAAATAATGTTAAAATTTGTTGAAAGTTACATAAACTATATTTTTTAAACTACAAATAATTTATCAATTTATTATATAAGATAATTCAACTTTATAAAAAATGAATATAGTTGTTCTATTTCATGTCTCCTCAAAAACAATAATATTTTGGTTCATTATCGCTTACACGATTAATTCACAGTAGATAGATTATATGACAAAGTCATGAAGGCATATAAGTCATTTTTTTAATGAATAAAAAATATAAT
>RWGZ01001454.1:0-111503 GCA_009725065.1 Utricularia reniformis
GGTACATTACACTAACATGTTTTACTATGCATTTTGTAGCATTTCTATGACGGTTTTTTTTCTTTATCATCATTTCAGGTCTACTTTTTTACCTGCCTTAGAATTTGCTAAAAAACAGGGACTTTCAATCACTCTTCACTGCGGTGAGGTTCGGAATCCAGATGAAATCCGAGCAATGCTGGATTTTCAACCAAATAGAATTGGCCATGCTTGTTGCCTTGATGACAATCACTTCAAAACTTTAAAACAGTACAATATCCCGGTTGCTAGTTTCTTCCTTATTCGTGTTTATCTTTTCTTCGTTTCGATAGTCTTCATAACTAGAGATCTCTATGTCTATGACAGGTAGAGATTTGTTTGACATCGAACATACGTACAGAAACATTTTCTTCTTTAGGCGTTCATCATTTCGGTTAGGTCTCACTGTTTTATTCTACATCGATTAAAAGGGCTAATTTTAATTGTGAATATTGCAGCTGATTTGTACGAATCAAACCATCCGATTGCATTATGCACGGATGATTGCGGTGTATTCTCTACCAGTCTTTCTGCCGAATACGCCATTGCTTCTCGTGCATTTGGTAAGTTTTTCAAATGACAAGAACAACTTTAATGCTTGTTCTTACTTTATAACTCATGTATTTAAGGGCTTGCAAAGAGAGAATTGTTTCAGATTGCAGAAAGAGCCATAGACTTCACATTTTCAAGTGATGCAGTGAAAGCAGAATTGAAGATAATATTTTCTGCAGCTTCCATTAATCTTAACTTGTAACCAAAAATCTGATCCCATTGTGTTTTGTCTTCTTTATTAGGTGAAGTTTTAGAAGTATAATATTTTTATAATTTTAAATATATTTTTTTACTGTAAGAGTATTTTCTAATTGGGTCGACTTTTTCTATATAAAGACGCGATTTGGTGGGTTTTAAATTCAATACAAGAAACTTTGTTACAGTGCCGCCTTAGCGGAGTTGAACGTTTGCAGAGGAAGATGATTATTCCAGTGCGTTGCTTCACATGTGGGAAGGTGATTGATTCTAGGGTTACTGATGTCCTCCAACTGTTGTGAATTTCTATATTTTTTTCTTGTGCTCGTTTTATTAGGAAAAAAATGAAGTTAAATAGGGTTTAAGTTTCTCTGTAACAGGTGATTGGAAACAAGTGGGACATGTATCTGGACCTTTTACAGTCAGATTATAGCGAAGGGTAATTTCTATGAGTATACTCCTTGTCTTCAATCGTTGAAATACCGTGGTCTTGAATCAATTTGATTTAATCAAAGGTTAATTTTTTGGGGGATTATTCGAAATAGATTCCCCTAGAATGTATGCGGACTTCTTTTACTTGAAGGAATGTTTGCTATTTATTAGCCTACAATAGGGGTTTCGACTCAGTGGGTAGTATTGATGTGCTAGGTGATGTTGGGACAACTAATTTGCAACTTCTCCTTTATTTTGAGGAGGTAAACTGAAAATTTCTTTAGATTAGTCTCAATAGACAGTCAAAAGATCGGGAGAAACTATTCCTGGGAACCATCATCCATTCTTGTTGGTTCCATTAACCTACTACATGATATTTTCTTATTGGAATATAATATTTTCTCTAAAATCGTAAGATTATTGCATGTTTTATATGTAATAACAAAATTAGTCCAATTCTTAGTGCTATGATTTAACTCAAAGGATTATGTGGGTAGCTTCTCATTGTGAAGCGTGAAGTTACTCCCCTGAAACTTTCCACAAAAAATCATAAGTTGATTTTTGTTTTTCTCCAGTGATGCTCTTGATGCTTTGGGTCTGGTTCGCTACTGCTGTAGAAGAATGCTGATGACTCATGTGGACCTCATCGAGAAGCTATTGAACTATAACAGTCAGTATTCCCCCTCGCTCCACTTACTTATTTTTGTTACTGTTCAATGGTTGTATCTCCGCTCACGGCTCACTTTTTTGCTCAGCTTTAGAGAAATCTGATGGCACATGACGCGAAGCATTCAAAACACACCATTATGTAAGTGAGCTTGAGCGTGAGGATTTGAGGACATTTAGCTGCAGTAATGCATTTGTACTCTAAACATCGTTCAAATTATGATGACTTGATCGTTATTTTCTAGGAATGAAAACATGAGTTATATATTTTATGGATAATATACATAAACCACTTGTGAGGACTACAAACATTTTCATTACTAACGCAAATAAATCGATGCTGCCTACTGCAAAAAGAAGAGTACAATCTAACAGCCAAGATTGAAAGGTAACAAATGTAATACTTAACAAATATGCACAGGCACAGCCTTTTAGTATTATGCTCATCTTCTCTGCTTTGAAGCTTCTTTTACTAAATTCTTGTGGTGCAGAGGTTCAGTTTCCCTGCTTCAATCCTCTTCCTATCATGAACATGAACATGGTGTTGCGCTTTTTCTGCTTCCATTTAGCCGAAAGAAGATGCACTATTTATATTTAAATCTACATTAGAATCAGCGCAGCCACTGATGCCACCAAAAACAGGAAAGAATTCAAGAATGTAGCCTCAAAGCCTGCGATAATAGTAAGTTTAGTAAAAATTAACTGATTTGGTATCTCAAGATGATTATGAGTAATGTAACTTACTGCTTATCCCTGAGGCTGCAGCGGGAAGTGCCGGAATTTTGACTGCTGTAGTACGAGCACAGAATATAGTCAGCAGAGAAATTTTTAGTATGAAACAGAATTGATTTCCCTACGTTTGTTGCATGAAACTGGGAGCTGAGAAGTAGCAGGCCATGGAGCTGGAATGTTATCATTGAGATCGCAGAGAAAACTGACTCCGGTAGACTTGTCGAATACTACATCCGATGGTAAGCTAGGCAAAAGGCAGCCGGATTCTATACAGAAAAACCACGATACATACACAAATTTAGTGTCAAATCCATCAACTTGCAAGAATGACATCAAACAGCATTTGAAAAGTTACCTTGACTACCAACTGTAGAAGTGAAAAGCAGACGAACGAGATCAGTGCACCGATATGCCAAAAGGCATGTAATTAGCATTTCGCTTAAGTTGAATCGACATTCAAATGAAATATGAGAATGTCAAGAACCAAACTGACCTTGAAGGGAGAAGTCCTTGAGGCTTATATGACATTGGCTATACACATCATTTGTAATATTCGATTTCCGTAGTTTTACTCCGAGCGATGTGGCACAATTTAAAGCTTGCAAGTTCGTGACAAAACTCTGTCTTTGCAGGTGAGAGACATAGCTTTCGATAGAATCGCAACACGCTGTCCGGTTACTTGTTCCAGGTCCACATCCTTGAATAACATGGTGTACGCTCGGAAGATCCAGAGGACACACTGAGGCAACAAAAGGTAAGTTAAGATTAAATGGAGAAACAGACATATTTTAGAGCAGTCTTTACCTTTATTAATTCTGCAACTGGATAATCCTCGAAGTACATCTTTCGCACGGGAAGGCTCGAGTTTGCTTCCAAGCCAACGAAGAACTATAGATTTACAGTCATTAGTTTTAGATGAATGATCAGAAAGCACATGTGAACCATCAATACTCAAAAGGTTATAATCTTTTTTTGCAAGCTTCTGAGCAGCATCTAAAATTGCATTTTGACAAACTTGCTCGCAGCATTCATTTACAGAATCGATCTTTCCACAAGCTGTAAGGAGGCTAGTTGAATCAACTGTGCTCTCAAATTCAGATATATCAGTAACGGGACAAGCACCCGCTGTAAGATTTGATGAGTGAATGGAACATATCTTTGATAGACTATCATTCGCTCCCTGGCCGACGAGAATTTGTTCAAAATCTGAGAGGCAATGTGCAGCAACAGTACCATTTAGAGCAAGTGAATTTGTATATCTACTAGATTGACCAAGAAGTGAAACCAATGTGGCTTCGACTTGTGGACAGCAAACTACGTTTGCTAAAAGAGGCGCGAATGCAGCCATACAATCTATTGATGTCAATGATATCATGTCTGGTAAGGCTGTGAAGTTGAGCACACATTGACCTGTACAGATGGAAACTCGATTACTATTCGCAAATGCTAACGAAATTGAAAGAATTGAACATGAGGCGAACCGGATAATTTGGGACTTGTCATATTTGTGAATGGAGTCAGAGGAGATGGTGCAAGAAGAGGAAGAAAAGGCAGAGGAGCTGAATTTGGGGAAATTTCCGGTAAGAGTTCATCGGCATGTTTAGTTGATCGAACAGAGCTTTCGTGATAACCCGAGACTGTACTGAAAAATTGAAGTGAACCTGGTACAAATACATGAAAAGATAAGCACTGCTTGCAATATAAATCTACAGTATAATGCTCAAAAGGGGCGGGGCGTTCAATCGCAGTAAAACTTGAAATGGGGATTTAAAACCCCATTTCGGCACGATTACAAAAACCCTAATACATAAAACTGCACGATTACAAATCACGTTATCAATTACATACAATTCCGGCATTGTGAAGAAATCGACGATGGGAGTATCGGAATTCGCACAAATTAATGTTTTGATAATGACCAGAAAACTCGAACATAATACGTTTTCATCGGCATTTTCAAAACCTAGCAAGATTCTCCCTAAAGAAGACCGACATTTTGAATACAAAATAGCCGTTCATCAACACAGAAAACTGGAACAAAACCCACAAAGAAAACTCAACAAATCAGCTACAATACAAAGAAAAAACACTCACAAAGAAGGGGTACAAGTGCAATTAGTGCCCACAAACGAAAACCCATATCTGTCCGTCCAAATTCTTCAACACAGAGCAACTAAAAACGGCAAAAAAGGAAGTAAAGGCGTATAGTTGAAAGAATCAGAGTCCGAGGACCAAAGAAAAATGCAGGGTTTGGAGGGGGAGTTAAGAGAGTGGTGTAGGTAGAGATGAAGAAGGTTGGGCAGCCATGAATGATCTGCTCAAGTGTGGGGGACACATGCAGTAATCACCGATAGCTGTACAAATACACATATGGCCGAAAAAAGACCCCACCTTGAAACCAAATTGTAAGAGCAAAGGCCGTTCTTTGATGAACTTGATCACAAGACACAAACCAATAGTACTTTCCCTTCAACGAGCCGCCATTAATGTCCATTGCCTGCTCTTCTCCTTCTTTGCTGTACAACAACAACGGGCAAAGCACGTGACCACACCGCCCCCTTTCACACTTCCACTCGTCCTATCATTCACACGTTACATGTTTTTTGATTTTTTCAAATGTTTCTTTAGGTTTTATATTTTATAGTTATTTAATTACAAAATTAGTATAATAATTAAATCGTTTTATTGGTATCACTATCCCACACGTATCAAATATCAAACGTTAGAAATTTACTAAATTATATAATTCTTGTCATGTATTTACTTTTTTCTTGATCTTATATTTTAATGTATTTTAGCCTTTTAAGTTTTATCGTGATTTCGAAAAAATAATATACCATGAATCATGTTATATATCATGCTAACCTTGAAATTAGTAGTATATATGAAAATATTGTTTTTTAATATGTATATTGGAAAACACCGAATTTATTTCTATTGGATAATACAATTATTCGCAATTAAATTTAAAATCACTTTTGTAATAAAACTAAAATAATAATGGAGAATTGATTGATTTTAATGGCGGGCAACAAAGTATCCTGAATCCTCACTTCATTCCGACAACATCTTTCAAGGCGTGGCTTNATCAATTTTTTAAACATTTAACTGTATTTACAAAAAAAACTCAAATTTTTAAAACGACATACAACATAACTAGTAATTATTATTTTTGAATAATGAGAAATAAAATAAAGAACCACCAATTAGAAAAAACAATGATCATAACTAAAATATCAGCAACTTAAGGACTAAAATGCAAAAAAACAAAGTCTACATAATCCTTAAAAGATCCAAAGCAAAAGTGAGATGACATGGTCTCAAATCTTTCCTCAGCCCGTAGAATGTAGATTCAGAAATATTGCTCTGTAACAAGAACACTAAAAGAAACCCGTAAAACAAATTTAAATGCCCGGTTTCGATACATAACAAATAGAGTTAAAGACGTCACTCGAACGTTGTACATTTTCATAGAATCGTATCGTATTATTACGCTTAAAAGATCACATAAGTCTGAAGCAACGTAGAGTTAAAAGCTAAGATGGCTTGTAATAGCTTGTAGGAACAAAAGGCATCTTAGTTATGGATCCATCATACTCTTTACCTCGAACCGCAATCTTAAGCTTCGTTCCAGCTTTATGAAATCCAGATTTCACATATCCCATTGCTATGTTCTTCTTCAAACACGGGCTGAATCCTCCGCTCGTTACTTCACCGATTTTCACTCCATTTTCATCTTGAATCTCACTGTGACTTCTTGCTGGTGGACCATTTGAAAAAATACCAACTCTTCTCACTGAAGGGCCTTCTGCAATTTGCTTCAGTATCACTTCTGCTCCAAGGAATCCTCCTTCTGCTCTTCTTCTCTTGCCTATAGCCCAAGTGAGTCCTGCTTCGACCGGAGTTGTGTGTTGTTCCATATCATTCCCGTATAAGCATAAGCCCGCTTCGAGACGAAGACTGTCTCTTGCTCCTAGACCCGTGAGACGAATTTTTCCTTGTGATGTGTCAATAATAGCCTTTGCTAAATCAGTTGCATTCTCTGAAGGAACTGAGATTTCGAAACCATCTTCACCGGTGTACCTGAAGTGAAATCCCATCAAAACCAATCAATTATTAACTTGTTCATGTAACTAAAAGTACCCGGTTCTCGTAAGGAAACATTTCGATCCGTTTATATCCAGTATCCGAAAGTCACTAAAGTATAACTTGCTCAAATCTTCTTTTGTCAATGGTTGCAGAGCTTGTTGAGCAAGAGGACCCTGAAAGCATTTCAATGAGAAAAAGACGAGATGTTGATAACGAGGAATGACGATGGACCTGGAGAGCTAATAGAGAGCGCTCGTCATGAATGTGCCAAGATACATCACCACCTTTTGAGGTAAAGGACTTCATGTGTGATTCAATATGTGCAAGATCTTTATCTCTGCAACCTGCATTAACAACAATGTATATATGTTCATTTGTCACCTTAGTGATCACTGA
Source organism: Utricularia reniformis (assembly GCA_009725065.1). Lineage (NCBI taxonomy): Eukaryota > Viridiplantae > Streptophyta > Magnoliopsida > Lamiales > Lentibulariaceae > Utricularia > Utricularia reniformis. The sequence continues at coordinate 7,081 of RWGZ01001454.1, forward strand.
ATCGTCAATTGCGCCACCCTTTTCGTTCGTAAAAACAGTTAAAGTTCCAGTTCCTGGTGCAAGACCAGCAACATCAGCAACCACAAGCTTTTCAAGAAAATTAATGGCATCTTTTCCCTTAAGGCTAAGTCCACACATGTGTGAAACATCAAAGAGGCTGCCGTTTTGGCGACAGTTTAGAGTGGATTCCATGATTGAGTCTTTGTATTGAATAGGCATACTCCAACCAGCAAAAGGAACCATTTTTCCTCCATTAGCGACATGGAAGTCGTAGAGGACTGTCTTCTTAAGATCAGCTTCAGAGGCAAAGCATCTACGAGCAACTGTTTTTTTATCGACGTGAGACAATCTGCGAGTAATCGTTTGACCGAGTTGCCACAATCCTCCTCTCATCTTTCAAATATCTGAAAAATCAATAACTTCAATACAAGTTTAACCAAATATTTTCCTTTATAAAACTTGCACCCACAATGATTCGTAAATGTGTATAAAGGGACAACAAGCATCTTAGCATTACAAGAGCCATGAATGCCAGCCAAATTGAGTGAATAACAAGATAACAATATCTCATAGTTCGTAATGAAGTTTCAGAAAATGGCACAGACATTCAAAATTAGATCTATGGATAAAAGCCCTCAGTAAACTAAAAATCAACGAAGGAAGTTTGTTTAAAACACAGGGTACTGTGATATTATGTAATGCAGATCAAGCTTTATCCAATTAAAAACAACAAGATCTCACAAACCCACAAAATCGAAAGTTGGAAACACAATCGAAGAACAGAACTCAGAAAGGAAGCCGTACCTGCGGAGAGAAGTATCCGTTTGTCGTTGAAAATGGCTATATAGAAACCCAACTAAGCATTTGTTTAAGATAAAATCACGCACTGAAGATGGAGAAGAGCAATGATCGTCATTGTCGGACACTGAAAAGGTAAATATAAGATATAAGCCAACGCTTGTGGGTGGACGAGGCGCTCTCAGCCCAAATCAAGATCCATCCACAGCGAGTGGTGCTACGAGATTTGTGTGTATCACCCTTTCACCAACTTTCTCTTGTCTGTTTCCTTGATTATGAGGGTGGTAAGGGGGTTTTTTACCGGATTAACTACACTCTTTTACCAAAATAAGACACTTTCAAATTAACATCCGGATTAATATATCTCCATCGGATTAAATGAGTTGAGATGATTCTATAGAAGTATAATTATGTATGAAGGTGAAAATCAATATAAAAGAAGAAAGTTTAGAAAGAAGGACAAATCTGATCTATTAATTGATGATATAGTTCTTGTTGTTCATATTGTAATTCTACATTAATGTATAATTGATGTGATATAAGACCACAACATATCTAAATACATAACACATTTCATCAAAAAACAAAAACAATTAAATCTGATTTGCCGAAAACTATCATAAAAAATATAATATATAATTCAACACTCTACAAGAGGTAATTGAATTATATTTGTAGGAGTTTTTGATGAATTGACGGTAATTGTAACCTATATTTGTAAGTAAATAAGTTATTTTAAGATATTAATGTGAAAATGTATTAATTTGGTAAATGATTTTTTCAAGTTATTACACGAAAAATCCCGATTAGGTAAGTCTGCCTGCAAGTTAAAAAAGATTACTTTTTTACTCCATAGGAAACTAAAAAAAACATTGTAAGAAATCTTCGATGGTTTTTACAAAATTGTGATGTTACTTTTTATATGATTATGACACTTAACAAAACAAGTGAAATGTCTGTAATAATTCTGCTACTGTATCAGTTGCCAGCATTGGGTTTCAACACAAAATCTGCACGCAGACAACAAGGAATTTTAACAAACATCCATTCTTTCATCTCATGTTACCCTCCCGAAGAACATCGATCATATCATAAATCCGCTTTTCGGCCTTCGCCTTAACCTGAAAACGAAAGATATAGAAGAACTTCAGAAAGCAGAGAGGGGTACTAGAAAATGTGTAAGATTCGTACCTTCTTTGCAAGAAAAAGTATTGCGTCGACAGTGCCTTCAGCGTAGATCGATCTTCCACAAACATTGTGCTGGAATTCGAAGGCGACACTTCATATGTACAAATGAAAGAAATAAGTAAAATTTCCAGTGCAAGCATGTTGTAGTGTTAGCTACATAATCAAATGAAAATGTCGAAAGGTCTTACGTTCCATCGGGTGATGTTAGGCGGTAGGTGTGGAAAGCATGTCCAGATACATGTTCTTTCGGGACACCGACTTTCTCAATTTGTACCTTAGAGTCTCTTACTAATTGAACCTGAAAAAATGGAATTCGAAACATCATTTATCGCTGTTCGAAACAGAAATGCTGTATCAGTGATTATAAGATGCGAAATAAATTGTCGATTGAAGGATACAGTATAACAGAGATGCCATGACATAAAAAAAGCATTACTAAATATTAACAACACACCTGATCTAAGTCGAATGTGACACCCAATTTACGGAAGCATGAGATGACAGACTTAGCAGTTCCAGAAATGTCTAGCTTGCTAGCTTGATGTGATTCCATCACCTGATCCAGATATAAACCAGCATAATAATAGAAGCAGAAAATACAAAACTTCCAAAAATGATCCGAAAACACCGTATGAAAATGCAAAAACATGGTTAAAATAGTAACATTAGAGCAATAATCAAAGAATACAATCAGAACTTAATGAAAGAAAAAAAAACAAGGATTACGTAGAATATAATTTACTTGTAGATCATATCCGGAAAATGCACCAGGAAATTGTTCTGCCATAATTTCCATAGCTGCAAGAAATGCTACCACCTGCAGGTTTCGAGTATAAAACATTCATGCACCTTAAGAACAAGCAATGTACCGTAGTGAAGGCTGATATTCAAGCACCTGTTTACCCATTTGTGGAGATATCACAGCATAATTTTTTGATTCTGATACAGTTTTATATAAAAGATCCCTATCTCCTCCGGTTGTTCCGATCACAAAAGGGACTCCAACTTTGCAATACAAAGCAGCATTTTCTGCCGATACGAGATAAAAAATTGAAAGATCCACAAATAAATAAGACAAGATATCCAAAATATTGGCAATATGTAATGCAAAGAAGTTACGTAATTCTGTATAACTATAGTCTCACCATTCACAGCAGCTGGTATTGTGTAATCAACTACAATTAAGTCAGGGTATTCTTTAAATGCAGAGAAAAGAATTGATTCTCTATCATCCGGTCCATGTATTTCAACATGTTTCCCTCCAAGATCCAATATTTTCCCTGAATCCTCTGGACCACCTAATGCCACAGGAACAGGATTTAATCCCGCAGATATTGCTGCATCAAGCACAGCTTTCCCCATTTTTCCAGTGCACCCATTCACCTGAACGATGATTTCAACACGGATAACAAAAGCTATGTAGAACTGGAGAAGGTATAAATAACATCGTACCATAATAGATATTCCAGCTCTCTCAGATCCCTGCACAGGGACATGCCTGGGAGAATCTATTGCATTGGTGGACATGACTATGAAAAGTTTTTGATCCTTAGAACATTTGTAACCCACTCTACCAAACGAAGTTCCAATATTTGACTGAAATCGTTCACTAAAATGAAGAAATGGGTGATTAACAACCAGTTGTCCTTTCACAAATGCAATCGCCATTCTGCATAAAACACAAGAATCCCAAAAGAAATTGTACTGTCAGAAGCTCACGAAATGGCGTGATTGCCGCAACTATTCTCCCAGCCACAACCCTAAATCCTAAATCCTACAAAGCATGAAGTCTTACTTTTGTCTATTGTAGAGGGGAAGAGCTGAAGTACGAAAACAGAGGAGATTGAGGGAGAAGTTGCGACACAGCAATTTAATTCATTCCATAAATGGGCCCTTACTATTATGGCTAATAAATTGGGCCCGGGTCCAAAAGATTTGTATCAGTTATTTCATGGAAATAATTCTCATAGAATTAATTCTCGTAAAATTAATTCTCAATCTTTTCGATTTCGACAACAAATACAAATTCTGTTCAAATAATGAAGACAAACAAGCCCAGATTTGCTAAAACATATCCTAAATAATCTAAATGTAAAAACTGTTAGCGCAAGCCAAAGATTTCTTCAGGAGGATCATAAACATGTTGATCTGGAAAAATGTCTTCAAAATCTTGCTTCACTTTGTTTCTCAACAATGGATGTGGTAAAAGACCCTTCAATAGAATTCTAAAAGGCAATTGATCTGGAGGATCAGGAGATCTCTTCATATCTTCGTATACATTCATAGCATCAGAAGGAGAACCATATTGTAAAAAGCCACGGATTACTTCTGTGTAAGTCTGTGAATCTGGAAACAAATCTTCCTTTCTCATGTCTTGCCAAAGTTCCATAACCTCATTCATATTCTTGCGTCGAGCTAATGCTACGATCAAATCTTTGTACAGATACACATCAGGCTCGTACCAGTCTTGTTTTTGAACAACTCTAAACATCTGAAATACAATAAAGATTCAGTTTGAGAGTGCTCAAATCCCAGAATTCGATGAATTGATAGTCGAAGCTCTAATTGTATGGCCTTGAGCTGTTTTCAGCAAGATCTAACGTCTAAACAATGGATGAGGTTTATGTGCACATAAACCTCATCCATTGTTTAGACTCCACTCGTCTTGGAGACTTGAATTCAGCAAAAAATATGTGCAAAAATCCATTCTATTATAAAATCCCGAGTACAAGATTCCACCTTTGAAACAATTAACAATAAAAAAGAGTAAAGCTTGGATTTTTATGAACTACGCAAATTGAAAATCTAATGAGAGCTTGTTGAGGATAGATAAATTACGATTGATGAACAAAAAAGGTGTAGTTGAAAAAGTGGGAGTTGATAAGCAGAATTAACTGACCTTGATGGCGAGGGTGACTTCCTCCTGGCGCTCGAGCTCAAGGAGAACAGCAACCATATCCATTTTCAGAAGCCTGAGTACATGGGTTTTCATGAAGTTATCAAGTTTCTCATCATCTCCCTTGAATCGCTTTATTCCCTGAATAACGAAGAGGGCCTCTTTCCCGATTAGTTTCTTGCCTCTCCAAAGAGACCCTCTAGGTCGGCCGTCGTGGTAGGTTTTCACGGCTCCCAACACGCGCGGAGAAGGATTTCCGATGAGGGAAGGTGGCGGAATCGGAGAACGAAGAAGAGATTTTGAAGGGAAAATAAGTTTCATGAAAGGCCTGGCGAAGAGAATCTTGGGCATGAACCTCGAAGCTCCGGCCATCGCCGTGATTTGCATCGTCTGATTTTAGGTATAGCAGACGAATTTACTTATAATCTAAAAATCGATTCTTTCTTTTAAAAAATAATCCTACAAAAAAAGAAAAAAAAAAGTTAATTGCCTGAGTTTGAAAGTGTTTTACCATCCGGATTTATCTTTTTTTCAGTTTATGTTCTGTGATTTGTGATGAAGAGGCAGAGTAGTGCAATTTTCTTCGCTGTAAATATTTTGTGGGCTGCAAGCCCAGTTCTCGGCATCAGGCCTCCGACCCATATTTTCGCTACACGAAATATTTGATCTAAAGTACAATTAATATTTGATATATCAAACTATATATTATGCCATATAAATACTAACCTCACAATAGATCACCTATCAATATATCACTTTATTTTTTTAATAATTGATCGAAGAAATTATGACATGAAGTTATGTCAAGAGAGTGGCATACAAGGCCGATAAGCACAATATTTACGTTGGGCCATTGGGGTTTAATGGATTCGAAATAATGCTATTTTAGTAATGGGCTTTTTATTAAATATTAATAATAATAGTTAATTTATTAAAATATATAAACAATGGGACACCGATTTTTCAATTTTTCATATTTATCCGTGTCGAATTGAGTTAGACTTTTCGACTCGCTTCGATACTTGACACTTCACACAAAATGACGTCGTTTTGATTTCTTCCATAATTCAACTTTTTTATTCGTCGAAAATGTAAGTTATGTGATTTTACGAATTTTTTTTTTAGTCAACTTATTTGTGAATTATTCATGCAAGCGATGATAGACCAGAAAATGGTTTCTTTTGGGGAGATGTTAGAATCAACAACACGATACTTATTTTCCGACTCTTCAATTTTTCATATTTATCCGTGTAGAATTGAGTTAGACTCTTCGACTCGTTTCGATACTTGACACTTCACACAAAATGACGTCGTTTTGATTTCTTCAATAATTCAATTTTTTTATTCGTCGAAAACATAAGTTATTTGATTTTACAAATTTATTTTGTAGTCAACTTATTTGTGAATTATTCATGCAAGCGATGATAGACCGGAAAATGGTTTCTTTTGGTGAGATGTTAGAATCAACAAACGATACTTATTTTCCGACTCTTCAATTTTTCACATTTATCCATGTCCAACCGAGTCGGATTTTTTGACTCGTTCCGACACTTGACACAAAACGACGTCGTTTTGATTTCTTCTATAATTCAACTTTTTTATTCGTCGAAAACGTAAGTTATGTGATTTTACGAATTTATTTTGTAGTCAACTTATTTGTGAATTATTAATGCAAGCGATGATAGACCGAAAAATGGTTTTTTTTGGGAGATGTTAGAATCAACAACACGATACTTATTTTTTGACTCTTCAATTTTTCATATTTATCCGTGTCGAATTGAGTTAGACTCTTCGACTCGTTTCGATACTTGACACTTCACACAAAACGACGTCGTTTTGATTTCTTCCATAATTCAATTTTTTTATTCGTCGAAAACGTAAGTTATTTGATTTTACAAATTTATTTTGTAGTCAACTTATTTGTGAATTATTCATTCAAGCGATGATAGACCGGAAAATGGTTTCTTTTGGTGAGATGTTAGAATCAACAAACGATACTTATTTTCCGACTCTTCAATTTTTCACATTTATCCATGTCCAACCGAGTCGGATTTTTTGACTCGCTCCGACACTTGACACTTCACACAAAACGATGTTGTTTTAATTTCTTCCATAATTCAACTTTTTTATTCCTCGGAAACGTAAGTTATGTGATTTTACGAATTTATTTTGTAGTCAACCTATTTGTGAATTATTCATGCAAGCGATGATAGACCGGAAAATGTTTCTTTTGGGGAGATGTTAGAATCAACAACACGATACTTATTTCCAACTCTTCAATTTTCACATTTATCCATGCCCAACCGAGTCGGATTTTTCGACTCGCTCCGACACTTCACACAAAACGACGTCGTTTTGATTTCTTCCATAATTCAACTTTTTTATTCGTCGGAAACATAAGTTATGTGATTTTACGAATTTATTATATAGTCAATCTATTTGTGAATTATTCATGTAAGCGATGATAGACCGGAAAATTGCTTCTTTTGGGGAGATGTTAGAATGAACAAACGATACTTATTTTCTACAAATTCAATCTCTTATAGAATAAATTGATAAATGTTTGTATATTTAAACTTAGAGTTTATGCAACATTCAACAAATTCTAACAATTATATTTATATTTTACCTTTATTTAATAATTCGAATCGAGTCGAAAATTCAATTCTTACATTTTTGCCGAGTCGAATCGAGTCAAGTCGTGTCGTAACAAGTCGGGTGTAGGATAGGGTATAAGGATAAAGAGTTTTGGATGGGGAAACGAACCGAATTAATTTATTAATCGTAAGAATGGAATTGCGGACAAAATTTGAAATGGAAAGTGGTTGTGAGATAAAGACATTAGGACAACAATAGAAGTTTGTCATGTGCAAACCCATGTGGATCCTCTTGCCTTAAACCTCAATAAATATAACTCGGGTCCAATCCAAATCCTATAATTTTAAATCATAAACCTTAAATTAATTTAACCCTTAAACCAATAATTTATATTTATAATCTTACAATGAGATCTCGGCGTTGACTATATTAATTTGTTAAAATTTAATGTTTTTTCTTATGTTTTTGTTTTCTTTGCAAAATTGGGTTGAGAATATTTATTATATCCGAAAAGGACCATCCATAATTTAGCATATTAGAGATAACTAAGCCACGTGAAATATTCCATCCAAATTTAATCTATGTTTCCTCCTCCATGTCTTTTACATACAAATACAATGCAATACAATTGTGGTCCGTGTTGTTCATATGTATTCATTTAGCATGTTATCTTAGGAATCGAGTTGATTCATGAACCTTTCTAATTGAGTTTGGAGTCTTAATAATCTGACCATCGAATCTCAAAATTTATAATGAATCAAGACGAGTCAGTTGGCAAACCAATGTTATTATAATATTTATATATAATATATATTAGAATAGTTACTTTGTTTTATATATATTAAGATATACATGCATTTTAATTAATTAGAGTCTTAAATTCGAATTCGAACCGAATCTCAAATCATTCTTTTTTTAGAAAATGACCCCCAACTTTTATAGTTGAAAAATTAGTTCTCATAATTGTAATCACATGTTTATTCATTGTACTTTAATGTTTTTGCATATTTGGTTCTCAAAATTTGCAATATTTGACAAATTAGATCTTCAAAGTGGTAAAATCGATCTCTAATTTGATATTGGCCGAAGAACTCTAATAAATTTAAAATTTTGAAGACCAAATATGTCATGTAGACCAAATTTTTTAGGACTAGTTTTGATAAAAATTAGAAAATATGAAGATCAATTTTGATATCTTTATACTTTGAGAATCTAAATTGTCATAATTATAAAACTATATGAATCAAAATTGTAAAAATCATGAAACTAAAGAGAACAAATTCCTGAATTGCCTTCCTCTTTTAAGTTTTTAAACACAAACCAAACTAATCTTGTCTATTTTGCAACGTTAGTAGGATTCTCTATTTTTACAAAAATTTACGAATCGGATTCTCTCGGATTCGCGATTCTCTCCCGATTCTCGAATCGGATTTTTTTTTTGAAAGGATTTTTTTAGAAGACAAAATTGAAAAAATCAAAAAACAAATAAGAAATATAAATTATTATATCATAAATTTGATAAGGTATGTAATTATTATCGATTTTTAATTATTTTATTAATTTTAAATTTTAACCTATTTTTAGTTTTTTATTTTGATGATAAATTATTTATTATATCTTATATATATAATTTGAAAATGCTTAAAATATATTTTATCAATAATTATGATTATTTTTACTTATAAATTATTTATAATTAAAAATTATTTACTTAAAAATTATTTATTTTTACTTATAAATTAAAATATAATTATGATAAATTATTTATTATATCTTAAATTGATTATGCTTATAAAAAATTATAAATTATATAACTAAAATAATTATTATAAATATAAAATTAACAAATCCTTAACGAATCTTCCCGAATTCTCTAAAAAATTGCGCACTACGAATCGCAAATCGTGTCGTGTTACTTATCGTTGTAACATTGCTATTTTGAGATGAGCCCAAATCTTAAATCACTTAGGTTTAGCTTGATTCATTTTGCTTATACGCCTAGTTTAAAAAACAATTGAACCGTAAACCATGAATTATTATACTTTTGTTGTTTTGGTTCTATTCACATCGATTTATTATAAAATATGGATTTTAAAAATATTATAATTTATAAAAAAATAATATGGAATATAGATAAATTTGTTAAATTGAGGAAAATGGAATCAAGCAATGGGACCAAATGCTCCTTGGGAGGGCACCAAATCAGGCCTCATTAGTGGCTCCAGTTTCTCGGACAGACAACACAATCCGAACTAGAAAGTGACCGCTGGGGTCAACTATAACTTGACTTACATTTTCACATTTACTCCCTTCTTTTTCAGTATTTACAAATGATTCCCATTTTTGTTCAAATATTAAAATTGGCGTTATTTTGTTTAAATATTCAAAAATTGGGAACCCACCACGTGGGGAGTTTGGGAGATGACAACCATGGTGGGCCATGATTTNCGATTGATAGAAGCCATTAATGTTGTGGGATTTGATGTCACTGAGATAAGCGTCACTGCTTCAAGAGGAGCATTTCTTGTTTGCTTATCTGCTGAGGCAAGAAAAAGATTGCATTTTTATCTTCACTTAGTTTACTGGTTTTAAAATGGTGTACGAATTTGGTGCAGGAGATGAATGGCGCAGGTTATGATTATGATTCAGCTGAGATAACCAAGTTTTTATGGGAAGTTATTACAACTTTCCATAGGAAATGAAGAAGGTGAAGATCATTTTTGACCGTTGAATTCAAATATTTATACTACTTTTTGTTAAAATTATAAAGAATGAAAAAAATCCGAAAAATATTGATTCGAAACTATAGAACTCTAGGTATTAATCGTATTGATGGAAGTTATGTGGCAGCAGCTCTTCAATTTTCTAATAGCACCCGTATCAGATCGAATTGGGTTCTCCAACTCGTTCCAACACTTGACCCAAAACTACGCGACTTATTTCTTCGTTGCAAAAATAACTTTTGTGTATTCATGATTTTATTATGTAATCGATATACTTGTAAATTATTCGTACAAGTGATAGATGGATCGAAAAATTGTCGTTTTTGGAAGGTGATAGAATCAACATGTGATTATCATTTTTTATGAAGCATCTTTTTATACAATAAATTTATAAATATTTATAGTTTTAGATTGAAAGTTATATTTATAAATTATAAATGTAACATTCAACAAATTATAATATTTATTAATATATTTTGTTTTTGTTAAAATTTTATTTAAAAATTTGAATTGAGTCGAAAATCTAACTTTTATAATCTTGACAAGTCGAATAAAATCGAGTCGTACTGTATCAAAGTCGACGGTGTACATGATGAAAGTTGTATTTTTCGAATTAACATCCTAATTTTATTAAAGTGGTTTTTAAGCCATCCGTTATATGGAACATCAGTTATCAAGATTGTTATATTGATATGTATCAAATTTTATATTTTTATATATTAAAAAATAATCATTTATTATTTTTTAGGAATGGACCCAAAATGTATAATCTTAAAACCTGATTTTCATATAAGTATATGAAAATATAGATTTCAAGCTTTCTTCATCTTATATTTATAATATTTAAATTAATTAATTTTATTTACGCATACTTATAATTTTATTAGATTATTTTTTCTATTTTAATAAATTATTGAAATACAAACTAAAATATTAGAGAGGATAGGGAATATGTACAATTTGTCTCCTCAATATGAACATACAAAATAATGGTTTTATTTGATACTTAAATCAAAAATTTTGTATGGTGCAGTGAAATAATGAATCGTGATTTTTTAACTAACAAAAGAAACAAAAAGTTACGATATATTCATTATTAAAAAATCACGATTTCATCACTACTATTAAAATAAATTATCATATCTTCCCGACTTGAGAAATGCTTAATTACCGTTATTTCTAATAATTAAAATATGATTCTTTTTATTATTTTTATATATAGGGATACATTAATACTTTTACATATATCAATATTATAAAACTACTATCTTACTAAACACATTGTATTAAATTACACAAAAAATGAACCAAACTAATTCAATATTGTCCAAACATAATAATGAACTTGGTTATGGGGGATAAAACTAATTTTACATGTAAATGTATAATTTATGTTAATTAATTTTGTTAAGACTAAATTTACATTATACCATAATTTTATTACAACAACTGTTAATGTTATAACTAAATCATATGACATAGTCGATTAATTTGTATATAAAAAAAGAGTAATGTTTGTCATTGGCCCCCGATCTTTGAAATAGTGTAAAGTCGATGCCTTTATAGTTTCAAAATTGCGTACGAAACACCTAAACTCTACAAAATTTGTGTGGTTGACCATCAAACTTTTTAAATTTGTAAACACCATACCCTTAAAGTTTAAAAATTGCATGGTTGGCCCCCGAAGTTTCAAAACCGTTTATATTTGACCCTCACGTTCGGTATTTTTTTGAGTTTTTGCACAATTGACCTCGTTCTTTCCACATGTTTAAATTAACCGATTTTGTTTACTGATTTGATATTAAGTCTCCGAACATATTAAAAAGTTTAGAATTGACTTGGAGAAATATGTACCGGAGAAATATGTAACATCCGCTTGTTAAAAGACTAATTTGTCTTACAATGTTTTGTTATTATATTTCATGTTAATTTTACTTCTTATATAAACTCAAAAAAAAATCGGACGTAAATATCAAATATAAACGATTTTGGAACTTTGGGGGCCAACCATGCAATTTTTAATATTTGAGGGCATGATGTTTACAAATTTTAAAAGTTTGATGATCAATCACACACATTATGTAAACTTTGGATGCTTCATACGCAATTTTGAAACTATAAAGATATCGTATTTACACTATTTCAAATATCGGGGATTTCAATTTTCTCTATACAAAAACTACCAATTTAGATGGTCCCTACAGGCTACATGTTATTAAATTGGTGATCCTTTTCATTGACAGTCAGCACTCAGCAGTCAAAAGTTTAAATATTTGAATTGTCCGCATCGTCTTTTAATATGGTTGGTATTCAGACACACTCTGCCTTAAATCTTAAATTCAACAAATTCTATGTACATAAAATTGTATTTTTACACAATCAACTTAATATTAATATTAATATTAAATACCCCATAAATTATGTAATCAACTTCTACCATTATTAAAACAAAAAAACCAAGTGTGTTGTTTATGGGCGGTTTGTGTTACACTATCTTTTCATATCCGCCAATCGATATGTCAAATATCATATATTATTAATATTTTTACGGTACTAATTATACAGTTAGAATTCGAGATATTTTTAATATATAATAAAAACATATTTGTGATTGAGACCCGAATTAAAACATCGGTTTAACAAAGATAAACCTCGAAATCATTACTCATGGGTTTGTTTGTAATACATATTAAAAAAGTAAACTTGTTAAGTTGTGATAGGATATATTGAGGTGCAATGTGGCAAAATTATCATAAATTTGTAAATGTGTTCATAAAATTACGATTCCATAATAATGATATATGTGATTTTAGTAGTGTTGGCGAAAACATTTTTTTTAGTTTTGAATGTATCACAATTTTGCTTTTGTTTTCTACGTTTTAAAAATATCATTATAGTGGACGTATCTCACTCTAATACAGTTTTAATCATATAATCTGTAAATTGAGCTCATAATCGAATAATTTAAGCCAATAATTTTGCAAATTACATATTTTTAAATGATAACAAACATATATAAGAATATCTAATTGGTGCATCAATTAATACCATATAATATTTAAAATGTCCGCTTTATGTTATTATAGGTTTATATATATCATATTGAATTTTTTATAGAAATTTAGGACATTTTTTTATATGTACTTGGTAATGATATAGTTATAAGTTTTCTAATAAAACAAGAAGAAAAATTAATCTCTTTCGACAAAAGAATTTTTTTTATTCTTTAATATATAACTATATGTGCTATTAATATTTTTTCTTATCATAATTGATCTTGTATGTTTTAAACAATCATGTCAAATTCTAAATTGATTCTTAAATTAATTGATTTTTTTGTTCATATGAATTTCTATAATACTTATCTGAATATAATTTAATCCATAAAATAATGTTGATATTTTCTATTATAAATTTTTTCCCATAAAAATAGATGTAAGACAAATATATTCTACATCATTTTCACATCTTGTTTTAATATTATAATTATTTTTATGTATATCGTTGAAGCTAAACAAATTTACTTTCAATTTAGAAGATAATGAATCTTTATAATAAATTTTGTTTCATTATGCGATTTAAATATTGCTCTAACCTTCAATTAAATCTGCTATCTCATATATTGTATAATACAATTTGTATTTACATTGCCTGAATTTTTGTAATTATAAAAAATATTTTCTCTAATATCGTATGAGTTGTTGTTTATGAATTTTAATATCATATGAGTTGAATGAAAAACAAATTAAACTTCATTCATCTTTATATAATATATAAATACGTCTCAACAAAATACAATAAACAATAAGTATATATTATAATTGAAAAAACACATATATGCAATAAGAAATACATATATACATAAACACAACAATATTTGTGTTAAAGCTTAGAAATTTTACCAGATTGAAAAATAAACAATATAAACTTTTTGTGGAAATTTGTTTTTATTTACTTATTTTTTTATCTTTATTTTTTCAAATTTGGTGGAAATTTATATTTTTGATATAACCTCCACAATTTCATAGTCCATGAACACAACCACATTTATTGAGTTTGTTTGGTACCACGATTACAAGTGCGGTGAGATGATCCAATCGTGATTTTTTTAATGCACGCAAAATACAAGCTTAATTGCGATGTGATAATCGTTAAAAAATTGCTATATCATCACAGATATTAAAACCAGCTGTGGCTTCATTTTTTTTTTTGAAAAAACTCATTCACCCTTACTTCTATTAATTATAATATAATTATATTTATTATTATTATATATATAAGGGTATATTAGTATTTTTACATAAATCACTATTATAATACCGTAATTTTACCAAATATACTTAAAAATTCACGATCATCATATCTCACCATACCTCACCACAACGTAATTTTAAAAAGCTAAACCAAACAAATCCATTATCATACCCACGTCCTCTTCCCGATCCGAAACTTTGATTATTATCCAAAAACATTGATCAATTTTGAATGCATTTACTTCAGGAAATAAAGGTGATCTAGTATGATAAGTTTCATAATTTATCATCAAAGAATCATTGTTTTGTTGAACAACAAGAAAACAATATCTCAATTCTTGAACCCTTTTTTAGATACAGTTGATGGAGTATTATAGTTGACAATCCATAAATATGGTTAAGGTTTTTTTAATAACAATTATTAGTAACTTTTTCTACACAGAATTTAATTGTGATATTATTCAAAATAATATTGAATTATGATATGCACTTACTTACGGATTTAAAATAATGTAATTGTAAATTTTGCGAATCATGGTGGGCCTTTGTAGTATTACTATCCTCAAATGATCAAATATATTCTTTAAATCATTCCATTATTTATGAGAACATTTTATCATAAGATATTTAATTTTTAACCCTTCGTCGATATGATGACGTAGTAAAATAAGAGGTTTAACTTTGTGTTTGGTTTGATGTAATGTTATCGTCTTTAATTGTATTTTCTAAACGATTTGCACTAAAATGCATTTTTATATCTAATATTCATGACAAATAGTTTCCCATAAAGATCAAAAGATACAAAATCAAATTTAAAAATATTTGACATAATTAATAATAATAAACATAATACTAGAAATGTTACCAATTTTCTTGATTGTAACTCTAAAAATCGCAGAATACTTGTGGTTATAAGTTATAACGTGTTATAAATTTAGTAAAACTTTGTAAGAATAATTTAGGAATTATATGATTTTTAGTATATAATTCCATTTTCTATGAAAATAAATTCAAATATTAAAAATAGTAATATTAGTATGCAATAATATATGAAGATGACGTATTACTATATGAAAACGATATATTAATATTAATAATATTATTTTATCTACTTATATCACTCATCATTAATTATATGTCATGTCATGTTTTTTATATAATTATATTTTAAAACGTGTACAAAAATGCACTTATTACAATTCACACACTATTTTACAATAAAAGAATGCATATATTCAAACAGATGTTTTAAGCTTCTTTGCAACTGCAGCTATGTATTTTCCTTGATGAAAAGCTAGCCCCAGTTCAAGCTCAGTAGGCTGTCTAGTTCCATCTCCGTCTAAAGTCCCGGCCCCGTAAGGGCTTCCACCTTTAACCTTCTCCATCTCAAACATTCCGGCTCCGAAAGTGTATCCGATTGGGACAAATATCATACCATGGTGAACCAATTGTGTAATGGCTGTTAATCTGCGCATAACTAACAACTTTAAAACTAGCCATACTTGAGATGCATTCTAAATGCTAATTCTCTTCTAGATTCATGTCAATTGATAAACCGAGGGAACTTACGGTGTGGTCTCTTGACCGCCTCCTTGTGAACCAGTGCAGTAGAATATTCCTGCAGGCTTACCAGCTAGAGCTTGAGTACGCCACAGGCCTCCAGTTGCATCCATAAAAGCTTTAAATTGAGCAGCCATCATCCCAAATTTGGTAGGGAAACCAAAGAGAAAACAATCTGCTTCAACAAGTTGATTCGGTGTGATCACAGGAACATTGCTTTTCGGTGGAGCTCTCATTTTTCCCAGGACCTCATGCGATAGAGTTTCAGGGACCTATTAAAGATACATTAAGAACAAGAAACTGAGTAAAACAGGGGAATCAAAATTCAGATATTTCTTTTAGGCATTTTCACATATATCTTGAGTGCAAACCTGCCATAGCTTAGCTTCAACACCTTCTACTGAATCTGCTCCTTTCTTTATCGCCTCGGCAAGTTTCTCAACATGCCCATACGTTGAATAGTAACTGAATTGATAAATTCAAACATAAAAACAACCACAAATTAGCATCACATCTCATTAAATCAAACAACAGAAAAACCCCATATGGCAGAACATCGAAAAAACAAGCAAATCGCCTCCAATGACTAAAAAACAACCCCAGCAAATCTGCAAACTTACACTATGTAGACTTTGACCGCCATTGGAGAAAGGGATCCTTATATTTTTGTTTCTTGGGCTTCTTTGGGAAATTATTTGCAAGAACTCATACTCCCAGTGGATTTATATACACGCAAATGCAGCCTTTAGACGTTAACAATTTAGTTTTATTTTTTTCCCAGGAGAGTAATATAATTTGCCTCTTTAATAAGATGTCAATTTTGATTATTAGTGGCCCTATCCATTGAATAATGGCCTCCTTAGGATGTTTTAGATAGTTAAACGGGTGATTAATATGCGATTGATTGAAAAATTATTTACCCACTTTAAATGAGACGAATATTGGTTTTATATATATCCAATATACTACAATCTGGTTACTCATATACAAAATTAATTATATGAATAAATTTAATTATACATACTTCTAAAACTATATTAGGCAGAAAAACAGTTTTAGTTTACGTTTTATTTATTTTGCATTTTCAAACACAAAACTATTGAATATTGAGTAATTTTAATTACGAATATGTATCTTATTTGATGGAGTTAATTCTTTTTTATAACATATTAATATTTCAAAAAAATTATAATTTTTTTATATTAAAAACTTCTTTAATTTATATTGATATTTTTAATCCATAAATCATTAAAAAATTTGTTAATTGATTCAATCTATGTAATAATATTTTTTATTAGTTTATATTTTGATTATTAAAAATCAATATTAAAAATTATGATAATAAAATAATTAATTTATATTTATATGAATTATATTTATATTAATATTGATTTTTTATAATTAATAGATTATATATTAATTCATAGTTAACCAGTAACATTAAGGTTAACTCTTAGATTTGACAGATGGGTAGTGGACGGAATATAAATAAGATATGGTGGAACCGTAAGTGATGTGTTAAATGGGATGATTAGGTGTTAATGGTGTGATCGTAATATTTTATTAAATATATCACGATAACGGCACATGTTGAGAGTAGTATAATTTGCCTCTTTAAATTTGATTATTTTATTGAAGGGATTAGTTCAGCGATGACATCAGGATAATAATTAATAATTAGGATCGTAATTTAATATGTAATTAATTTCTTATTTGATTTCGCTAACCAAAATCGGAATCCTAATTTTATTTTAATGTGAATTTTGATATTTTATTTATTTATTTATTAAAAATATAATTAAATTAAAATCAGATTTAGGTAAAAACACGATCCTAATAATATCGGGCTTCAATTCATTTGGCCCGTACTCTAAAAAGACTCAATTAATTATATCCAATCTCGTGTAATTGAGNTGATTCAATCTATGTAATAATATTTTTTATTAGTTTATATTTTGATTATTAAAAATCAATATTAAAAATTATGATAATAAAATAATTAATTTATATTTATATGAATTATATTTATATTAATATTGATTTTTTATAATTAATAGATTATATAATAATTAATGGGTGACGTTTGCCGGTGACCCACCAACTTTCGGGTGGTGTAAAGGGTATGCCCTCCAAGTTACGAAATTGCAAATATGACACCTCAAGTTAACAAAAATATGCAAATATGACACATTAGGTTAATAAAAATATGCACATATGACCCTCCAAATTTAATTAAATGCATGTATGACACCTCAAGTAAATAATACCGTCTAATATTGACCCTCTACGACATTGTTATTGTTTTACATCCAGATGCACATTTCTCGAACTTGACGTATCAATTTTGTATAATTTTTTGTATAAAAGATTCATTTGCATAATTTGTAAACATTGAGAACGAATACTACCAAAGAAAAATGTTTGCAAATTTAACGGAAAATCATGTGCTAAATACCAGGGGTAAAAAACAAACGATTTTGATAACTTGATGATCATTCATGCAATTTCATAAGTGGGAGGGTATAGCTTTTACACAACTCGTAAGTTGGAAGGCTATTTATGTAATTTTCTCATTAATTAATAGTTAACCATTAACTTTAAGGTTAACTCTTAGATTTGACGGATGAGTAGTGGGCGGAATATAAATAAGATATGGTGGAACCGTAAGTGAAGTGTTAAATGGGACGATTAGGTGTTAATGGTGTGATCGTAATATTTTATTAAATATATCACGATAACGGCACATGTTGAGAGTAGTATAATTTGCCTCTTTAAATTTGATTATTTTATTGAAGGGATTAGTTCAGCGATGACATCAGGATAATAATTAATAATTAGGATCGTAATTTAATATGTAATTAATTTCTTATTTGATTTCGCTAACCAAAATCGGAATCCTAATTTTATTTTAATGTGAATTTTGATATTTTATTTATTTATTTATTAAAAATATTATTAAATTTAAATCAGATTTAGGTAAAAACACGATCCTAATAATATCGGGCTTCAATTCATTTGGCCCGTACTCTAAAAAGACTCAATTAATTATATCCAATCTCGTGTAATTGAGTATGGTTAATGAGGTTGAGACACTGATTTTCTTTATAATAATAGATTATTCTTATTAAAAAATGCTTATAATAACAATATTTAATTTAATAATTTTAGTTTGGACAGCTGTACGGCCCACATAAATTAGTTCCCCATCCGCCGAAGCCAATAATTCATACATTAATGGTGAACATATTAAATTCCAATAAATATTATTAAGAGATTGATTCAATTTATATTAGAATGCCTAATCATTCATAGATTAAACAAAAACATCAATCATTTTTTGTAATTAACATTTAAATTATGTTGTACTCAAATTTTTATATATTTTTTTACTGAGTTAGGTAAAAATAAAAATTCTAAATTATATTTTAATTTACATTATTTCATGTCATTGGATATTTATAATGGCACGAAATGCACGGGAGAGACTGAATTTTGATAGTATAAATCACGATTCACAAATATCAGATGGGCCGCAGGGCCCATAAATTATGGTATGGTTCATATTTCTCAGCAAATATGGGCTTTGACTCAAATTAAATCATTTCATAAAAAATGGTCATATACAAAAATATATATATGTAATTTCGTAGATTTGATAATTTTAACTTCAAAACTATAATCGTGATTTTTCACAAATATTGTGGGCAATTATATTAAATACTATATAATAATTGACAACAGCAGTTATCAAAATAAATTTAATTCTAAATATTTTATTTTTAGTCCCCATCAATGTTTTCATACCGTTTCGGGATACCGTTTTGGTCTAGAACAGTACGACCGGTATACCACCCGATACGAAAAAAATTTATTTTTATTTTTTCCAGGTCGATCCTGAAAACCCAGGGTTCCGACCCGGAAACCTGGTACCGAACGGTACCAATCGAAATACCGATACTGCATGGTTTTCATCGTATCGGCATGTATGAAAACATTTGTCCCCATAGTTGATTAGTTTTCTTAAATTTAGTCCCCATAGATTGATGAATGTGGCAATTGGTGTCCCCATTGTTTCGACATGGCAATACGAATCCTCAAATTTTAGGTAATTTGGTAAAATTAGTAATCAAAATTTATGTGTATAGTATAGTTGGTCCCCATGTTTTTTTGATTGTGTCAATTGATGCCCTCAAACTATAAATAGTTAATTTCAGTTTTTTAAGTTTGGTTTATTTGACAAATATATTTTCTAACAGTGTTAATGATCCACAATGTTTGAAAAAATATACAATTGTAGTCTCCATACTCTGTGTTAGCAAATTAAGTTCCATAAATTTATCTTATTCCCTTTATTGCAAACAACTCTTATAACCAATGTTTTAAAAATCGGTACCAAACGATATACCGGACGAGTTTAGTGCATCGATATATCGGATTTGTAAAGAAGTAATAAAATAAGTTGTACTATTAAACTAGATAAAATACATATTTTTTAACGAATTCTCAATTTATATTGTTCTTAATTCAAAATAATAAAAAATAAAAAAAATTATACTAACTTCATATCATTTTTTCGTAAATCTAACAAATTATATCTAACCTAACCCATTCAAAATGCATATCGATCAGTATTTTGTTCAAATATGGCAAAACAATTAAGTCTTAATTTTCGAATTACCTGAAATTTAAAACATTCATTATAATTTATACCCAACCATATGGCATATTCGATTAATTTGTATAAAAAAACAACTAATTTGGATGGTCCCTACATTGTATTAAATTGTGACCTTTTCACTGACAGCAGAGTCAACGGTCAAAAGTTAAATATCGGAATTGTCCGCATCGTCTTTTAATGTGGTCGGTCGGAACTCAGACAGACTCCTCTGCCTTAATTCTTAAATTAAACTAATTTTATGGACATAAAATTGTCTTTTTACACAACCACATTAATATTAATATACCACATAAATCCAAAACACATTTTTATTTTGTTTTGTGCACAGTTAATAAAAATATCGTTTTAATTAACGCATCTCACCATAATATAGTTTTAATTACCGTACTAAATAAACCCATTATTTATCAAAAAAAAGTAAACCCATTAAGTTTTTTGCATTTGAGAGATAATTAATTAATTCATAAGATTAGAAACTAATATTACAAAAATATTATTATGTAATATGCCAAGTGAAGTAACACTTGTGATCATAGATTTTGAAACCGGTCTGGACCGTCCGGTTGGACCAGTCCGACCGTGAACAGGTAACACCTCCGATCCGATCCAATCGGGATTAATGTTTAATTTCAGAACCGTGCCACGTCATATATGAACCTGTTATGATATTGCCCGGGGTTATTTATGTAATTATGATACCACCGGGGTTCGTCTGACGTGGCTAAATGATATTTTTGATCTTTTATTATATTTATCGAGTAATGTAATTTCGGGGGTAGTCTCGTAATTTGGGCATGCCGAGCCCACGTATGTGAATTCTGATGGTGTTTTGAGCTGTTTTGGATGATTTCGGTCGGAAATGATGCCAGAGGTATTTTCATAATTTGGCACTCGGAAAGCTCGTTGACGACCTAAGGCGATATTTTTGGTTATCTCCTAAGCATTTGGAGACAATGAACTGGTAAAGAATATTCATATATATTTTCTCAACATTACGTGCTACTAGTGTTCGACCAGGGTGCATTCTCGAAGTTCTGGGGCATTGTGACACTTATTCCAGATTAATTGGATATGTTCTAAGTAAGTTGGGCTAATTTGACTAAGATTGAGCTTTTGGACCTTAAGTTGACTTATTGGGCCGAGTTTTTCTATAAATACAAGACCACATGCCTAAAAAAGGGTCAGACTCTTGGCACGCTTCCCAAAGCTTCCGTTTTCGCTAGATAATGCCCCAGTCGCGACTTTTTGCCAAAAGTCGCGAGAGCCCTTGTTAAAGCCCTTACTCGCGACATTGTGCAGGTAGCTGCGAGATTGTGATCGTAGTCGCGACGTTGTGATTGTATTCACGAGTTTGTGCATGTATTCGCGAGATTGTGATCGTAGCCACGACGTTGTGAGTGTATTCGCGAGTTTGTGCATGTATTCGCGAGATTGTGATCGTAGTCGCGACCTTGTGAGTGTTGTCGCGAGATTTCCTAGCTGTTCGCGAGTTTGTGACAGGAATTGCGCGGATTTGACTCTGGTCGCGAGGTTATGATATTAGTCGCGACTTTGTGATGATAGTCGCGACATTTTGTTTGTACTCGCGAGTTTTCGTCGAAAACTCGCGACTGGCTTCAATCGGGGTGCGATGTAGTGAATTTGATTGTTTTTCATGTCGTTTCTGTTCGGATTATCATTACATCTTGATAGTACCTGTAACCTCTGATTATTATAGTGAAACCAAGGTAGAGTTATGCTCTCCCGAGGACCTAAGCTCACACATTGTGGGCCCAACCTCTTATATCGCTCGTGTCCCCACAATAATTAAATTAAAAATTATTAAAGAAATTGACTGATCATAAACAAACGCTCTAAAACATTTTTAGACGAGATCATGTTAAAATATGGTGGATCGGAAATTTTTTGGCTCATTTAATAAAAAAAGTTAGGGCTTCTTATTATTTTTCCTATTTTTTTCTATATTCAAAGTTTTTTTGCTCAATTCTTATTTTACTTTCTTTTTTATTATTGATTCAATAATCATTGGTATACAAAACCATGGGAATTTAGAAACATTTCTTTGATAATTAATATCATTTGTAAGTGTATGTATTTCTTACAGTATATAAGACATACTTCAATTTCTTTATTAGAGATTGTTGGTTTGTTATTTGTTTTAGTTGTCTTTTGAATTTAAAGTTTAATTCTTTATATGAAATATATTTTATTTGTCTTTTGAATCTAAAATTTAAACTCTCATTTGGATAATGATTTAGAAACTTAGATATATTTCATTTGTTTACATCTTAATTCATTTTTAAATAATTCTTTTTGGATTTTCTAATTTGAATTATATGTATTTATCTTAATATTTAAAATTAAATTAATAATTCTGAAAACAGGTTGAACCGATCCGACCATCGGTTAGACCAATAGAAGACATTTCTAGTTTATCGGTCCAAGCCGTTTTAAAAACTAGGCTTGTGATGATAATTACTGGGTCCAATTAATTTTATAGAATGATTTCCTCAATTTATATATCCTATTTTTAAACAAATTTTAAAACGATTTATCAATTTACACACAAAATTAATTCATATAATTTCATTATTTTGATCCATAAATTTGTATAATTATGTTAATTTTGATATCCAAAGTAAGATAAATGAAAAATCAATCTTTATACTTTGGAAGTAATAGCAAAATCATTTCTCAAAATTTAGTATATAGTATAATTAGTATCTAAAGTTTTTCAATTTTGATAAATAAAATGATTGCGCAAAATCAAATTTTCGAAGATTGATTTTACCACTTGAAAGATTGGCCCATTAAAAATACATAATATATTTGTTGGTTTGGAATGCAATTTCAAACTATGATACTCAATGAAACAGTAAAAATTGTACAAAAATGCACTTATTACAATTCACACAACACAAACGCCTATTTTTCAATTAAAAGAATGCATCTAATCAAACAGATGATTTAAGCTTCTTTGCAACTGCAGCTATGTGTTTTCCCTGATGGAAAGCTTGCCCCAGCTCAAGCTCAGTAGGCTGTCTAGTTCCGTCTCCAGCGAAAGTCCCGGCACCGTAAGGGCTTCCACCTTTAATCTCCTCCATCNATTCTTAAATTAAACTAATTTTATGGACATAAAATTGTCTTTTTACACAACCACATTAATATTAATATACCACATAAATCCAAAACAAATTTTTATTTTGTTTTGTGCACAGTTAATAAAAATATCGTTTTAATTAACGCATCTGACCATAATATAGTTTTAATTACCGTACTAAATAAACCCATTATTTATCAAAAAAAAATAAACCCATTAAGTTTTTTGCATTTGAGAGATAATTAATTAATTCATAAGATTAGAAACTAATATTACAAAAATATTGTTATGTAATATGCCAAGTGAAGTAACACTTGTGATCATAGATTTTGAAATCGGTCTGGACCGCTCGGTTGGACCAGTCCGACCTTGAACAAGTAACACCTCCGATCCGATCCAATCCAATCCGGCTTAATATTTAATTTCAGAACCGTGCCACGTCATATATGAACCGGTTTAATCCGATCGAACCGGTTATGATATTGACGGGGGTTATTTATGTAATTATGATACCCCGGGGCTCGTCTGAAGTGACTAAATGATATTTTTGATCTTTTATTATATTTATTGAGTAATGTAATTTTGGGGGTAATCTCGTAATTTGGGCGTGCCGGACTCACGTATGACGATTCTGATGGTGTTTTGAGCTGTTTTGGATGATTTCGGTAGGAAATGATGCTAGGGGTATTTTTGTAATTTGGCACTCGGAAAGTTCGTTGACGACCTAAAACGATATTTTTGACTATCTCCTAAGCATTTGGAGACAATGAACTGGTAAAGAATATTCTCATATATATTCTTGACATTACGTGCTACTAGTGATCGACCGGTGTGCATTCTCGAAGTTCCGGGACGCTGTGACATTTATTCCGGATTAATTAGATATTTTCTAAGTAAATTGGCTAATTTGACTAAGATTGAGCTTTTGGACCTTAAGTTGACTTATTGGGCCGAGTTTTTTTATAAATACAAGACATCATGCCCTAAAAAAAGGTGAGACTCTTGACACGCTTCCTAAAGCTTTCGTTTTCGCGAGATAATGCCCCAGTTGCGACTTTTTGCCAAAAAGTCACGAGCGCCCTTGTTAAAGCCCTTACTCGCGACATTGTGCAAGTAGCTGTGAGATTGTGATCGTAGTCGCGACGTTGTGAGTGTATTCGCGAGTTTGTGCATGTATTCGCGAGATTGTGACAGGAATTGCGCGGATTTGACCCTAGTCGCGACTTTGTGATGATAGTCACGACATTTTGTTTGTACTCGCGAGTTTTCGTCGAAAACTCGCGACTGGCTTCAATCCGGGTGCGACGTAGTGAATTCGATCGTTTTTCATGTCATTTTTGTTCGGATTATCATTACATCTTGATAGTACCTGTAACCTCTGATTATCATAGTGAAAACCAAGATAGAGCTATGTTCTACCGAGGACGTAAGCTCACACATTGTGGGCCCAACCTCGTATATCGCTTGTGTCCCCACAATAATTAAATTAAAAATTATTAAAGAAAGTGACTGATCATAAACAAACGCTCTAAAACATTTTTAGACGAGATCATGTTAAAATATGATGGATCCGAAATTTTTTGGCCCATTTAATAAAAAAAAGTTTGGACTTCTTATTATTTTTCTTTTTTTTTTATTCAAAGCTTTTTTGCGCAATTCTTATTTTACTTTCTTTTTTAGTATTGATTCAATAATCCTTGGTATACAAAACAATGGAAATTTAGAAACATTTCTTTGATAATTAATATCATTTGTAAGTGTATGTATTTCTTACAGTATATAAGACATACTTCAATTTCTTTCTTAGAGATTGTTGGTTTGTTGTTTGTTTTAGTTGTCTTTTGAATTTAAAGTTTAATTCTTTATATGAAATATATTTGATTTGTCTTTTAAATCTAAAATTTAAGCTCTCATTTGGATAATGATTTAGAAACTTAGATATATTTCATTTGTTTATATCTTAATTCATGTTTAAATAATACTTTTTGGATTTTCTAATTTGAATTATATGCATTTATCTTAATATTTAAAACTAAATTAATATTTTAAATAAATAATTCTGAAAACATGTTTGAACCGATCTGACCATCCGGTTAAACCAATAGAAGACATTTCTAGTTTATCGGTCCAAGCCGTTTTAAAAACTATGCTTGTGATGATAATCACTGGGTCCAATTAATTTTATAGAATGGCTTCCTCAATTTATATGTCCTATTTTTAATCAAATTTAAAAGGATTTATCAATTTACACACAAATTTAATTCATATAATTTCATTATTTTGATCCATAAATTTGTATAATTATGTTAATTTTGATATCCAAAGTAAGATAAATGAAAAATCAATCTTTATACTTTGGAAGTAATAGCAAAATCATTTCTCAAAATTTAGTATATAGTATAATTAGTATCTAAAGTTTTTCAATTTTGATAAATAAAATGATTGCGCAAAATCAAATTTTCGAAGATTGATTTTACCACTTGAAAGATTGGCCCATTAAAAATACATAATATACTTGTTGGTTTGGAATGCAATTTCAAACTATGATACTCAATGAAACAGTAAAAATTGTACAAAAATGCACTTATTACAATTCACACAACACAAACGCCTATTTTTCAATTAAAAGAATGCATCTAATCAAACAGATGATTTAAGCTTCTTTGCAACTGCAGCTATGTGTTTTCCCTGATGGAAAGCTTGCCCCAGCTCAAGCTCAGTAGGCTGTCTAGTTCCGTCTCCAGCGAAAGTCCCGGCACCGTAAGGGCTTCCACCTTTAATCTCCTCCATCTCAAACATTCCGGCTCCGAAAGTGTATCCGATTGGGACAAATATCATACCATGGTGAGCCAATTGTGTAATGGCTGTTAATCTGCGCATAGCTAACAACTTTAAAACTAGCCATATGCTATTCTAGATTCATGTTGATTGCTAAACTGAGGGAACTTACGGTGTGGTCTCTTGACCGCCTCCTTGAGAACCAGTGCTGTAGAATATACCTGCAGGCTTACCAGCTAGAGCTTGAGTACGCCACAGGCCTCCAGTTGCATCCATAAAAGCTTTAAATTGAGCAGCCATCATTCCAAATCTAGTAGGGAAACCAAAAACAAAACCATCTGCTTCAACAAGTTGATTCGGTGTGATCACTGGAACATTGCTTTTCGGTGGAGCTCCCATTTTTCCGAGGATCTCATGGGATAGAGTTTCAGAGACCTGTTAAAGATACATTCAGTACAAACAACTGAGTAAAACAGGGGAATAAAAATTCAGATGTTTCTTTTAGGCATTTTCACATATATCTTGAGTGCAAACCTGCCATAGCTTAGCTTCAACACCTTCTACCGACTCTGCTCCTTTCTTTATCTCCTCGGCAAGTTTCTCAACATGTCCATACATTGAATAGTAACTGAATTTATAAATTCAACCATAAAAACAACCACAAATTAGCATCACAACTCATCTCATCAAATCAAACTCTCCTCCTACAATTGGTTCAATTACACAAAAGAAAAAAACCCAGATCACAGAACATCGAAGAAACAAGCAAATCGCCTCCAATGATTAAAAAACAACCCCAGCCAATTGGCAAACTTACACTATGTAGACCTTGACCGCCATTGGAGAAAGGGATCCGTATATTTTTGGTTTCTTGCGCTTCTTTGGGAAATTCTCTGCAATAACTCAGACGCGCCCAGGGGATTTATATACACGCGAAAGCAGCCTTTAGGCGTTGACAATTTAGTTTTATATTTTTCACTAGAGAGTAATATAATTTGCCTAATTGGAACTTTGATTATTTTATTGAAGGGATTAGTTCAGTGATTACATCAGGATAACGGCACTGATGACGCAATAATAATTACTAATTATGATCGTAATTTAATATTGCAATTAATTTATTATTTGATTTCCCTAAACAAAATCGGAATCCTAATTTCATTTTAATATGTATATTTTGATATTTTCTTTAATTAATTATAAAAAATTATTATTAATTTAATCAAATATAAATCGGGTTTGCTTTTTGTATTACCATTAATTTGACTTGTACTCATATAAGACTCAATTAATCATATCATGTCTCCCTTAATTGAGTATGGTTAATAGGGTTGAGATCGGATTTTTTTGCTAATGATATATTATTCTTATTAAACGGATGCTTATAAATTAACTAATTTTAATTTAGTAATTCAGTTTTAGTTTGGACAGCCGGTCCACCAAAAATTAATTCCCCATCCGCCAAAGCCAATAATTCATTCATTTATTGTGAAAATATTAAATTCCAATAAATATTTTTAAGAGGATTGATTCAATTTATTTATACTAGAAAGCCTAAAATCGTTCATCAATTACACAAATGCATTAATAATTTATGTTTCTCAATTTATTATATAATTTTTGGCTGAGTTAGATAAAAAATAAAAATAAAATATGTATTTAATTTACATTATTTTAAAGTCATTGGATATTTACATTGGCACGAAATGCACGGGAGAGCCTGTGAATTTGAGAGTATAAATCGCAATTCAAAAATATCAGATGGGCCACTGGGCCCATAAATTGTCTGGCCTGACAAATACCTTAGCAATATGGGCTTTGATGATCCTTGTTCTTTCAGGTGGATGACATTCTCGGAGATAATCTACGAGCAACAAGTTACAGTAACTTTCCAAGACAAGTGCATCACAGGGGTTCTTCCATTGTATCATACAAGGAAAATCCTTAATTTGTAAGCTGCAGAAAAGGCAGTGATCCTAATTTACTAATTGGCGGCATAGTCGATGAATATGATAACTTTGTCGATGAACGAGATAACTATGAGCAAACGGAACCCGCTACTTACAACAATGCTCCACTCGTCGGCATTCTCGCCAGGCTTAACGGTGGTTATAATCAGCTTCTTCTTGGTTTGCTAATCGAAGTTCATTGATATCTTGAGATTTATAGCGTAATCAACATTGATGGTCTGAGTTTTCTTGATTACAGTAGAGCTTCCTCCGCTGAATCCAACTGTTATTGTTTCAAAAAATCATGATTCAGATAAGTGGAACTGGTAATTCATCCATGATGATATGCTTAATTTGTGAGATTATTGGGTATCACCAAATCTGGGGATTATTTTTTCTTCCCTTCTGGAAAGACAGTGGAGTGTGTTTATATTCACTCTGGTTCTCCAGCAGAAGTCTCTGTATCAAGCAACAGCCTCGTTTAACAGTGTATTCATTACTGTGCAGAAAATACACTAGGTTGAAAGGTGGAGAAAGAAAGGAGTGAAGAGACGATTTACAAACAGATGCTCATCCTCTTTCTTCTCCATTTTACCAGTTTCATAGTGCGTTTTTGTTATCTGGTTGAGTTTCAGTATGGTTTCTGGGAACAAAATGATACTTTTATTTGGTGAAAGAGAAAGACGCACAGAGAGAACATACATAGAACCAGAGAGATAGATAACAGTGCTTCGTTCTTACAGAAATACAACTATGATACTGATGTTGTCTTTGCTTCCGGCGGCGATTGCCATCGTGGCCAGCAAAGCTGCCGCCTTAGATGCCTGAGAGTTCTCGTGATCCACCATCGTTGGAATTCTGCCTCTCCAGAATCTCTTCACTAGCTCACACGCAGTCTGATTTGATACATAGCTGAACAAACCATCGGTCGCGATGATCAGAAATTCATCCATCTCAGTTAGACGGAGCTCTATCACTTTTGGATCGGAAGTAATGCATGGTTTCAAGGAATGATCAGAGCTCTCATCACTTGTTAACGCTATAGCCACTCCGTCGCGGCAGAGCATGGCTTTTGAATTGCCGTAGTTACCAACAACGAGCTCCTTTTCCCCCACAAGTACCACCAACGCTGTAGATCCAACCGCCTTTCTCGACTGAGAATCCGTGCTCCGCCTTCTCTTTCCGGTTATCTCCCTATCCATGAAACTGAAGCAATCCTCCATCACTTTATCCCAATCAATACGACCTTCCTCAGCAATCTTCATCTCCTTCTTGAAGTAACGTAAGAGACAGTTGTGCATCTTCTCTTGGCAAAGCTCCGCCACCTCTTCCCCACCGTGGCCGTCGTATACACCGAAGAAGGAGTACTTCAATGAAGGCCACCCTTGCGGAGCTACAGTGAGTGCATCCTCCATAACTCGGCGCCTACCCATCATTGAGATATACCCATAATCGACGCAGCCGAAGCTGTTGGTCATCGACCCATAGTTTTTGTTCTCCGGCGTTGGAGTGACGTCGGATAGACGACTTATTTGGAGCCTCTGGCAACGAGCTTTCTTGACGGTATGGTTTTTCTTCATTTCCTCACACCTTTTCCTCTGTGGTACAGTGAACCTGAAATATGCCTGCCGGCCCTATACGTCCAAATCTACGTGTCGAATTCTTCGGAAAGCGTCGGGGAAGATGAACCAGAACATTAAATTTGGTTCATTGCATTCCCCCTGCATTTCTTTTAGAATTTCACATTTTATTCAAATCTACATCAATCAAACATACTATACCAGATGCAATAAAGTATTCAATTTTTTTATTAGGGTGTGGTGAGATTAAGTAGTGAATTTATAGAGATATTTTATGGTATTATACGATTATTTATGTACAAATATTTATTTATAAAACTAATCATATTTTACTTATTAAAAATTAAAATGGATTATAAATTTCTTAAATCACGATGATTCCCAATTTGTTTGAGCAACCGAGTCAAATACTTGATAATAATAAATGCAATATAATTTTTTTTGTATACATTAAATAAATAATGATTATGATATCTCATTGCTATTTTGGAGTGTGAGATATAAATCAACTATACATAAGAATAACTAATTTAATGGTTGGTAATAGTATAAACAAAAATTAAAGATGAATATCTATATTAACACATATTTTATACTTTAGAATTTATCTATTTCATTCGAGATCATCTCAACATCATTATTAAATTGTTTTATTGTCTTTTTTATTAAATTGTGATATTTTTATTGAGTATAATGAAATATTAGACATTGGTAATGTTGATAATGTAGGCATAATTTTGTCAAAACCTTGTTCAATTCTGATGTTCTTCTTTTGTGTTTATTTCAATGTTTTAAAAGTTGATATCAATCGGTATATCGGACAAGCTCAGTGCATCGGTATAAGGAATAATAAATAAAATAAATTGTTAACCTAAATAAAATACATAATTTTTAAACTCAATTCTCAATTTATATTATTCTTAATTCGTAAAAAAGAAAAAAATTATACAAACTTCATAAATTAAACAAATTATATATGATCAAGTCAAAAACCGTATAAACCGATATTTTGTTTAAAAACATACCAAAAGTGTTACAAACTGTGGTTTATTTATTTGATGATCATAAGAATATTTTGTTTCCACAACACACCATCGCAAAATCCGAAATATACGACTACGCTTACCTATCTTTGATCTAATTCCATGATTTCCCATTTATTTATGTTAAAATTATAGAATTTGATGAAAAATATGATGATAGAACGTGAACAAATGAGTTGTGAAGGAGATAATATCATACTTTAAAGTATTAAATGACATATTTGAGATTGCAATTTTTGTCTTGTTGCATTCCATTATTAAAGACAAGGATTTGGATAGGAATATACATATTCTTTTTATTCTTCATGGATCTATAAAAGTAATATGCTTAGCTTTGCTCCTTATCCCCTTCTAGACTCTTTATTCTACATCCCTTTCTATACTTTTCTTAGTATTTCATTCCGTGATAAAATTGCAGTTTTGGTACAAAGACGTTTCATAACGAAATTTTTATGGTCTAGTAGCTTGTTTTTAACAATGTTTTCATATTCGGTTCGGTCTGGACCGGTACGACCCGAAAAATCAGGAATTTTTTTTATTTTTTTCGGGCCGACCCGAAACCCGGTACTGATCGAAATACCGGTGCTGCCCGGTTTTTGTTATACCGAAGGTATATCGACCCGTATGAAAACATGAGTTTTTAAAGAAATCAACTATATTATCAATTTACATTATTAGGTTTATTTGATTCAATTTTTTAAAATTGAGGTGTTGTGATATGGTACTGATAATCATTATCATCTATTTTTAAATATATTTAATAGAATATAATAATTAAAATGTATATAAATAATTATATTTTAATTATTTGAAATCAGAATAAATAACTAATTTATCAAATGCCATATAACTGAATTAACAATTTAAAAGAAATATCAAATTCATTAATCAGGATTGCCCTAATCACAGGACTCGCCCCTCAAATGGGTAAAATTGGCAGTGTGATCTCAGCATTGACCATTGATTACCAATTTTTTCAACTCAATTTCTTCTGTAGGATATCCATTGAAAGGTTTCAACTTCGGATCAACAACAGAAAGCCAAGTTTCTAAAGAATATCCACTCCAGTATCGGGCGAAGAAATAGATCATCATCCGCCAACTCATCCATTCTCAGACAACTACGAAAACGCGAATCTTTTTATCCGGGCGTCAAGATTCTTAATTCTTCCACTCGCTCGGAGATGAATGGTACTGGTAAAATTATTTTTTAACTGTCTGGTTTAACTTTTGAAGGCGCTGTAACCGACCCAGACACATTGGGGGTGTATATATTTGTGTGCACAGGGTGCTCGTTCTTTTCTATACTCCCTCATAGTAAAAGCGATCTTTGATTTGTGGGTTTCGCTAGTTCATCCAAGTCATGTCGTCTAGTATTCTTGTGACTGGTGGTGCGGGGTATATAGGAAGTCACACGGTACTGCAACTGCTGCTCGGCGGATACAAAGCAGTGGTGGTTGATAATTTGGATAATTCATCGGAAATCGCCCTCAAGAGGGTTCAAGAACTCGCCGGAAAATATGGCTCCAACCTCGCTTTTCATAAGGTTCGTTTTTATCTCGAGTTTCTTTGTGTTTTTCTTGGGGCTGTTTTATTCTTCTCGGAGTATGTCAAATTAAGTTCTGATCCTCCGGGGAGGCTTGATCTTCAATCTCTTTCTGATCCTTTGAGATTTACTTACGCTTTATTTTCAACATTCTTTTCTGCTCCCTTGAGATTTGCTAATGCTTGATCGTCAACAATTCTCTCTGGTACGGTGAGATTTGCTTATGTTTGATCTTCAACATTTGTTAGGCCTTGATCTTCAATATCTCATTCTGCTTCTGTGAGATTTGCTTTGTACTGGGGTTTCCATTTGCTGTGCATTTGATCTGTGCCCCTTTTTCACATTTTTCTCTTATAATTGACTAACTTTCATTTTCCTGTGACGGATCTTTGGATTTTCATAATACTTGTTGTTTTGGCTTTTTCTCTACTTAATTTTAAGAATTTGTCCAATACAGAGCATGATAGTTTAAGTAGATTCGAATGATGCTACTGTGGAATCTGCTTTTGTTGACAAGAAATCTGTGTTTTCATCTATTGCAGATTGATCTTCGTGATAAACCTGCACTCGAGAAGCTTTTCGCTTCCGAAAAGTAAGCTTCTATTTCACCTTAGCATCACTTCAGCTTGCACAAACTTTGATATTCGGTATCTTAAAAAGGTTCGACGCTGTTATTCATTTCGCCGGACTTAAAGCAGTCGGAGAAAGTGTGCAGAAGCCTTTGTTGTACTATGACAATAACCTTATTGGCACAATTGTTCTGCTTGAAGTTATGGTTGCCCATGATTGTAAAAAGGTACTTTTCTCAGTCTCAATTGCTGTGATTCACATGGAAAATTAACATTTCGATTCGATTCGTTTATGTCCCAGCTAGTGTTTTCATCATCTGCTACTGTGTATGGCTGGCCAAAAGTAGTTCCATGCACAGAAGATTTCCCCATTTGTGCTACGAATCCGTATGGACGAACAAAGGTGACAAAGATTAACTCGAATCAATGCAAAAACCGAGTTTTTTTACTCTTGTGATAAACATTTTCTTACCTGCGTATTTTGAACCTGATCCAGCTTTTCATAGAAGAGATATGCAGAGACATTTACCAGTCAGACAAAACCTGGAAAGTCATCTTGCTGAGGTACTTCAATCCAGTCGGAGCACATCCTAGTGGCATCATCGGCGAAGATCCTCGTGGAATCCCAAACAATCTCATGCCCTTCGTCCAGCAAGTCGCAGTCGGTAGGCGCCCTGCTCTTACTGTTTTCGGAACTGACTACAACACCAAGGATGGAACAGGGGTAACTATTTAACATCCATCTATTTGTACACAAACCTTGTTTCTTAATACACTTTCGACATGTTTTCATCTAGGTTCGTGATTATATCCATGTCGTTGATTTAGCCGATGGTCATATAGCCGCTCTTGACAAGCTCGTCGATCCCTCTGTCGGTACGAATTGTTCCACATTTCTCCATTCTGTGGCTTGATTACAATTATGAACACAACTTGCAATCTACAGGATGTGAGGTCTATAATCTTGGAACCGGTAAGGGAACATCTGTGCTAGAAATGGTGGAAGCTTTCGAGAAAGCTTCTGGGAAAGTAAGCTTTTTTTCTTCAAACAATATGATTTTTTTTCTTCCTCATTCATTCGTAAAAATACCTCTGTAGAAAATTCCGTTGGTGCTAGCGGATAGACGACCTGGAGATGCGGAAGTTGTGTATGCCGAAACAGAGAAAGCTGAACATGAGCTGAAATGGAAGTAAGTGGTTCACCAACATGAAAAATGAGCAGTTTTTTGTTGTGTAATGGTATGAAAGAAACTATCTTTTTTAATGTGTTTTCAGGACGAAATTTGGGATTGAAGAGATGTGCAGGGACCAGTGGAACTGGGCTAGCAAGAATCCTTATGGGTATGAAGCCAACTGAACCACCAAATTTGTTGGCGCAGAGATCGTGGCTTCTGTATTGTATTATTTTCTCTTTCAAATGACTGAGTCCAGTGCCAGACTTTACATCCAGGCGATCAAATAATAAAATTGTCTTATTGTTAGTTTTGATCCTATAAAATGAAAAAATGAAGATGAATCTATCCACTGTGAGTCCAAATCTTGGAATGAAGTTGGATTTTCTTACGCTTGTGTTAAAGATACGATTAATATTGACAAACCCACACGTGTGGCAAGGGCAATGCTATCTGATCCAGAAGCGCGTGAGGAATTTGTCCGTTGATCGATTTGGGGGTGGACGAGCATATTCAGAGACTTGAAACTTGATTTCGTATTTGAATTTTAAATTTTGAAGTTTGAACTGACTTACGATGTGGGCTCTTATGAACGTTTAACAATTTGTATGGGCTCAATATGGGGGTTTAGGATATCCACAACGGTGTCCGAACATTTCAAGGTAGCAATATAGGATGAGGAGAGAGAAAGTTCCTCTCTCTCTTCTTACATTCTTATTTTTATTTTTTCTATTTTTTTATTTTTTTAAAAAAATCAAAATATATTAAATTTTAATGATTAAATAAAAAAAAATTGTATTAAATATCGTAATTTAATTTTGTATGTTTTATTTTTCGTTATTTTAATATTTTAATGATTATAATAAAAATTTTTCAAGTTATAATGATTTGATAATAATTTATTAAAATAACAAAAATATAGATGTTCGAATAAAAATATACTGATGAAAATGAAATCGATTATTTAAATGATAAAATAATATTGAGTAAAAGAACATACATAGTTAGAAAAATTAAGTTTTGATGAAAGAAAATGATTTCATAAAAGATGATGCAGTGATACTTAAACCGTTGAGACGTACATGTGGATGCACTTATAGGCGGCCTGTTCTATCTCTCGCTCTCTGCATTTGGTCGTCTTCTTCGTCGTCCCAGTGTCACCATTCATCTCCTGGGCTTTAAAAGTTGGTACTTTTTGGGTAATCACTTACTGATTTCGGAAGAGATTATGTGAAGGTTTTTGGGTGAATTTCTTAGTTGTTTCCAATTTGATTACATGGAGAGTTTTGATGAATAACGTGGTCAATTCGATTCTTCTTTCTTCTGTAAGTATTGATTGGAAGGGAAGTTTTTGGCTGAGTATACAATGTCGGCGGCTTTTGGTACTGGAACACCGTTTATCAACAATCGCCCATTATTTACGAACAGCAATTCTCGCAAATTCTTGATTGTCTCGGTTAAAGCCCGGAAAACATGGCAGTTTAGAAGCAACCCACGAGTTGTTTTGTCAAGATCGAGTTCGAATCCCCCGAGTTCAGTGAAATCTGGTTCTGGTTTTGATGATTTTGTTACTAAAGTGTTGCAGGAAAATCCTAGCCAAGTTGAACCCAAGTATTTGGTTGGGGATAAACTGTACACATCGAGGGAGAGGGAAATTTTGGGTAGAGAGGGAATTAGTGAGAAGATTTTGGAGTTATTAAAAAGATGGAAATCGAAGACATTGAGCAGGGACTCTGAGAAGGAGAGTCTTTTACCGAAACCAGAGGGAGAAGTTTATTTAAAAGACTTGTTGAGGGAATACAAGGGGAAGCTTTATGTTCCTGAGCAAGTTTTTGGTGTAAATTTACCAGAAGAAGAAGAGTTCGATAAGAATGTGAGGGAATTGCCTAGAATGAGTTATCAGGATTTTCAGAAATTCCTCGACAGTAACAATGTGAAGTTGGTGAGTTTTATGGAGGCTAATGGTGTACTTAATGGATACATGAATTTTGTTGTGGATTTAAAGGAATCACCTGGTGAAAG
Organism: Utricularia reniformis; assembly: GCA_009725065.1. Classification (NCBI taxonomy): domain Eukaryota; kingdom Viridiplantae; phylum Streptophyta; class Magnoliopsida; order Lamiales; family Lentibulariaceae; genus Utricularia; species Utricularia reniformis. The sequence goes on from RWGZ01001454.1 coordinate 43,533, forward strand.
AAGCTTGCACAGAACAAAATGGTTTGTGCTACAAAAACATAAGAAAGTTTTGATGCTTTTATCTTTACCTTGATCTCATGATGAACTTTGTGATAGGGCAATGAAACTTGATGAAGAACAGGCTGAAGATTTTTTAGAGATATACAAGGGACCACGAAAGGAAATAGAGAGGCAAATGATGGTACTAATTCTATTTTTCTTCATTAAATTTGTTTTCGGAGTTGTGTGCGCTTCATGCATTGTTCTCATTATTGCTTTGTTTCAACTTTTTGTATAGTCATGGGTTGGAAAATTGCCAGAGCACCCAAATCCTATAGCATTAAAAATATCAAGCAGAATGATGGTTGAATTTGGAGTGCTTACTGCAATTATGGTTGCAGCTGCAGTTGTTGTTGGAGGTGTTTTGGCTTCAGCGGTAGTAGCCGTGACAGGCTCTTTCTATGTGATTGCTGCTTATGTCGTATGGCCAGTGGCTAAACCGGTTCTCAGGTTAATTATATATGAAATTTTGGAGAGAATGTGGGATAATTTTGCTGATTTTTTTGCTGACGGAGGAATAACGTCCAAAATTTATGAAATCTACACCTTTGGTGGCATTGCTGCAAGTATTGAAATGTTAAAACCTATCATGTTTGTCTTTGTAACAATGGTGCTTCTTGTACGATTTACCCTGTCTAGACGACCCAAGGATTTCAAGAAATGGGTGAGGATTGATTACTTATTACAATTTTATTCGATATTTCCACAGATTATGATTTAAGAAAGTTGCATTTATGCATCTATTTTACAGGATCTATGGCAAGGCATTGAGTTTTCTCAGTCAAAGCCACAGGCACGGGTTGATGTGAGTTCGACTTTGTGTTTCGCTCTATGCATTTACCCCAAATCAAGCCAAAAGTTATGCATAGTAATAATTATTTCAGGGTTCAACTGGAATCATGTTTAGTGATGTTGCAGGCATTGATGAAGCAGTTGAAGAGCTGCAAGAGGTAGCCTTATGATATTTAAAGATTTGAACTTTCTACGGCAAAATCGAGATTAGTTTGCTAATCTTCTGATTTTCTCTTTTGGGTTTAATTAGTTGGTGAGGTACTTGAAGAATCCCGAATTGTTCGATAAAATGGGGATTAAGCCGCCTCATGGAGTTCTTCTCGAGGGCCCTCCTGGTTGTGGCAAGGTAAATTATCTGCATTCGTGAGTTGTCATAAATATGAAAGATTCTAACACAGATAGATATATATATTTTTGCTAGACACTTGTTGCCAAAGCTATAGCCGGTGAAGCCGGAGTTCCATTTTATCAAATGGCAGGATCTGAATTTGTTGAAGTCTTAGTCGGTGTAGGCTCTGCTCGTATCCGGGATTTATTCAAGAGAGCAAAGGTATTTCTGATACTTCCAGCTAGTGGTTTTCGAAATTTATTTTTTTGCTGCTAAGTATCGTTTTTTTCAGGTAAATAAACCATCAGTCATTTTCATTGACGAAATCGATGCACTTGCAACAAGGTATTGTCGCTTTAGCAACGAAAGATTTTAATCGATTTTTGGGGTAAATTTGCATTTTTTTATGGATATATAGGAGGCAAGATACATTCAAAAACTCGAAAGATGAAATGTACAATGCATCAACTCAAGAAAGGGAGACGACGTTGAACCAGCTGTTGATTGAACTAGATGGTTTTGATACAGGCAAAGGTGTCATATTTTTAGGTGCCACTAATCGAAGAGACTTGCTAGACCCCGCTCTTCTTCGTCCTGGTCGGTTTGATCGTAAGGTACGCTCATCGTAACCGAATAATGGCTTTTCGTGTTTAGATTCTTGTGGAACTTTGATATTGTGATTCTTTATAGATAAGGATCCGTCCCCCGAACGCAAAAGGGAGATTGGATATTTTGAAGGTTCATGCTCGTAAAGTCAAATTATCCGATACGGTCGATTTAAGCATCTATGCTAACAACTTGCCCGGTAAACACTACTCAAATTTTGATTTTACGGGTTCGGGATCATGTATGTTTACTGTTTAGTGAAATGAATTGTTTGGGAGCAGGATGGACAGGAGCCAAATTGGCTCAGCTTCTCCAGGTAGCAGCTCTTATTGCTGTTAGGAAAAGTCATTCTGCTATTCTTCAGTCTGATGTCGATGATGCCGTTGATCGACTCACGATTGGACCAAGACGGTACGGAATGGATTTAGGCCATCAAGGGCAGTTCCGTAGAGCTACTACAGAAGTCGGGACTGCTTTGGTTTCTCATCTACTTAGACATCTCGAGAATGCGAAAGTCGAGCAATGTGATCGTGTTTCGATTCATCCTCGTGGGAAGGTTCTTATTTTTTCCCCTTCTTGGTTCATGAATTATTTGTTATTCACTCGACTTTCTTTCACCGCAGACTCTTTCTCAAGTTGTTTTTAATCGTATGGATGATGAATCGTACATTTTCGAGAGGCTCCCACAGTTATTACATCGAATGCAGGTTCGATAAAAAACATTACTTGTCTTTCTTTCTTCTTTCTTGTTTCAGACAATGTTTATGTACATTAAAGGTATTGCTTGGAGGCAGAGCTGCGGAAGAAGTGATTTTCGGGCACGATACTTCGAAAGCATCGATTAGTTACCTTGCTGATGCATCATGGCTTGCTCGTAAAATCATATCAATGTTAGTCTCGATTTCCCGATTCTCGGTTTTGCGTTTTTTCTGCGCTCGTTTCTTATTCGTATGTCACAGATGGAATATGGAGAATGAGATGGTGGTGCACGGTGAGCCACCACCATGGAAGAAAAGCTCGAGATTCGTAGGTCCGATGATCAACTTTGAGGGATGTCTTTACGATGACTACAATCTATTTGAGCCTCCGGTGAACATGAAGCTCGATGATGATATTGCTCGAAGAACGGAACAACTAATGCGTAAGATGTACGGGAAGACGGTCACTCTTCTCAAGCAACACGAAGCTGCGCTTGTTAAAACCGTAAAGGTATCATTTACTATCGAAATGTACGTATTCATCGTAAACGAGTGCGTGATGAGACGATTATGCAGGTTCTTTTGGATCAGAAGGAGATTAATGGATCAGAAATTGACTTTATTCTCGATCACTATCCGGCACATACACCTGCAAGGCTCGTTTTGGAGGAACGGAATCCCGGGAGCCTCGAATTGTTTGAAGATGACCAAGAACAGAGTAAGTTACTTGAGAATGCAATGCAATGACTTGTTGATGAGTTCATTATTTTTGTGAATTATGAGCATGTTTATTATATTAAATTAATAAATGTTTAAAATTAAAAGATATGTCCAAAAATTAGAAATGGATTAATAAAAACGAGAAATTTGTTATTTTGGGTATCCTAATTTATATATTTTGATCATTTTAATTATTATTAATGATCAAAATATTATTAATCTTTTCACTTAAAATGTTTATCGAACTAAATTATCAAAATATAAAATAAAACTTGATTATATAACTATTTTTTTAAAAAAATAAAATAATTTATACAAAATTGAAGAACAAAAATTGTTTATGTAAATTGAATTGTGGTTTATAAATTAAAACCAAGAATTACTCCCGGGCCCGACGCGCGTGAAAAAGGAGGCATTCATAGGCGACATTTTTCCGATCCACAACCAGGTGAATTAGGGTTTTTTCTCTCGTTATTAATCATAAGGTGTGTTCTTCTGAGTTTCTTTTGTTTATTAGGTCATTTGATTAATCAAACGCAGTGAATATATGTTATATTGATTGAGGTTTTACTGGAAAAATTTCCTGTTATAATTTGCACACATCTTGTGTTGTTTCTTTAAAGCTAAAAATTGCCTTTTAGAAGAGATGAAGGAAGAATACTCTTCTTTTAGTGGTTTTTCTCTATGGATTTACTTGTCTGATTAACAAAATCTTGGATTTGATAATTACAACGAAGTTCTTTCTACTCATCAGCAGTTACAAGAACAGCTTCCTTGTCTGAAGCAATGATATAAATTTCTATCCTTAACAATGATTTCTCGTTGATATATCACTGAAATTAGTTTAGTATACGTATGACAATCACTGCACATTCTTACATTTCTCCATATTCTTATTGTACTTCCTTCAACTGTCTGTATCAGTGAAAATGCAATTGCCAATTTCTGACTATGGGATTTTAGCCTCTGTTTCTTCTCTTGTTCATCAACATCAATTAAAACTTGTGATGTATCTGCACAATAACCTTCAAATCTCAGTTGCCACTCCATTTGATTAAGCATCTCGTATATCTCATGGCTCTGAGGATTCGACCGATCATTTGATACAAATCTATAAACCTTCCTCTTCACCACAACCGTGCTACTTCCCGGCTCTTGTCGTATTCCTGCTCGAACCATCTCACTCCGAATCTTAGCCATATCTTGCCATCTCTTAGCTTGTGCATATATATTACAGAGAATCAGATAATCACCAGCATTATTGGAGCTCAATTGGAAGAGCTTCTTTGCTGCTATTTCCCCTATCTCTACATTCCCATGAGCTCTGCAAAAACTCAGAAGACTTCGCCATACCACGTCATTCGCCTCGACAGGCATGTTCTTGATGAAATCCAAGGCTTCTTTAAGAAGCCCTGCTCTTCCTAAAAGATCAACCATGCAACCATAATGTTGAATCGTAGGCTTGATTCCATGTTCAGTTCTCATTCTATCGAAATATCTTTTACCCCTTTCGACTAAACCGCCGTTTCTACAAGAAACGAGAACTCCGATATATGTAACATCATCAGGCTTCAGTCCTGCTTCAATCATTTTCATGAAAAGTTTTAGTGCTTCTTCCCAGTGACCTTGTACTGCTAAACCTGAGATTACTACACTATATGTCATGTGATTCTTGTTCTTCATTGCTCGAAATAGCGACATTCCTTTCTCTAAGCTTCCACATTTTACGTACATGCCTAATAAGGATGTTCCTACAGCAACATTGGATTCATACAAGTTTCTAATGATGTAGCCGTGTATAGATCTGCCATAATCAAGACCATCCAAATGTGTACAAGCTGAGAGAACACTTGTTAATGTACTCTCCTCTGCTCGTAATCCGTCTTCGTTATGATTCATATTTCTGAAAATTCGGAGACAATCGAACCATAAGGACGAATTAGCATAAGATGCTATAAGGGCACCCCATGAAGCCACAGTTTTGTGTTCCATTTGTTCAAAAACTTTGCAAGATTGAGGTATTAAGCCACATTTACCATACAAGTTGATTAAACTATTCTGCACAAACAAATCTTCAGCAAATCCAAGCTTCAAAATATGGCTATGAATCTGCATTCCTTCTTTAGCTGCTGATAACTGAGAACATGCCTTTAACAGAGGAGGAAATGTGAACCTTTGAGGATACACTTCTAAATCAAGCATTTCAAGGTACATTAAAATTGCATTTTCTGATTCAATATCCTTAGCATAACCTCTGATCATGACATTGTAATCAAACGAACAGGGATCGTTCATTTGTCGAAAAATCGAGGACGCGTAATCCATGTTTCCCCATTCAGAAATAGCACAAGAGGATACAAGATTACTAGCACAAAATGGACTTAACATCATTCCTAGCTTGATGAATTGGGCATGAAATTGCTTGAAATCATTCATATTTCTGCATCCTTTCATCTGGGACACACATTTTTGCTCATCTAAGATGAAATCAATGTGTGGGATTCTTCTGTTATGTTCCTGTAAAACTAGCAGCCCTTTGGTTTGATTCAGTAGGGATGAACACAACATAATGATCTTCTACATCACTGCCTGATCCTCGATCACTTAAACTCCATGAGAATACAGGAATTAGCTTGACAGAAACATGAGAGAGTGAACTAAAAATTCTTTCTTTTATCTTGTTTTGTTATTTATGCTTATTTTGTCTGAATGAAATCTGAAATAACCATTGTTGAGAAATTTGAGCCACACGATTCAGTCAAGAGATACTTGTGGATAGGAATCTAGGATAACATCTGTTTGGTTATTGGGCTTTTCAGTTAATTAGCCCAACTATAACGAGCCCAACTATGAAACTCGGCGTATCTCTTCAATTAATGTATAATTTATATTTTATTTAACATAGTTACTCTCAAATGACTTTTAACTTTTGTATCTGGTTATGTATTATTTGGTATAACACATATATTATATTTTTTTGTGAAACTGTTATTTTATTATCTTCACGAATTATGGATAAATATGAAAATATTGCAAAAAGCATTAGAATTATTCTAAAATTATTAAATTCTCAAAATAAAATCAAGAAATATTTTTGTTAACATAATAATAATATATATAGTCGTTATATTAACTATATCCTTGTAACGAAGTTGAATGAAATTATAGATTAGTATAAAAATATTATATATTTTATAAATTTAATAAATCAATCTCCGATTTTAATTTATTATAAAAATTAATTAATTAAAAGTTAAAAAATTAAGAAAAGAGAAAAATAGTTTTTTAAAGGGTTAAAGAAATAAAAGTATTTTTTGAAAGTTAATTTGTAAAGAAAGGTACTTGTGAAAGTCAAAAGTGCGGTAAAGATTCGGTATTGCTCCTTTGGGCTATATCAAGAACACTTCACTGTGCAATTCAGAGACGCAAAATCTGCCTAGATTTCGTCGATGGTGGCGGCGGAATCTTAGGAATGAAGCCACGAAGCAGCCAGGCGAAGGCGGCTCCGGAATCTTCTACTTCCACCAGACAATCAGTCCAAAATGGGGATGCATGGGCCTTGTCATTGTACGACACGGCGCAGGCGCCGTTGAATGTAATGCATCCTACCGAAAATGTATTTCTATTGCGCAGATCGTTAAGATCTACTCCTAGCAAGTACAGGACACCGCTTCAGAAGAGTGGCAATGAAAGAAACAGGGTAAATTCGCTTACTGAATTGATAACTACTGGATGCCGTTCTTCTTTTCCATCGGGTGCCGTATTGAAATTGGTCGATGAGAGGAATGTGGGTTCTGGATCAAGGAAACGCGGTCACTCCTTAACGGATAATGATGGGCAAGGGCCGCCCGGAAATAAGGTGATTTTGTCCCAAAATGAACTGATTATACGGAGGTCACCGAGACGCAGTGGAGGTAAATATTCAAGTTCAAATATTGGGCTTATTGTGTACACAAGAAAAAAATCTGGGTCTTTGTATTTGAATAAAAGTTGTTTCACTAAGAAATGTTCAAGATCGGGGACCGTTTTGACGCCTGTGGGAGACAGTAAAAAAACGGGGAGATCTTGTTCTGATAAAATTGGTGGGATACTGAATACAAACGATGAGTGCTTGACCTTGAAGCGTTGTTTAAAAAAATCTGGCGAAGTTTCTGAGAATTTTACTTCGGGAACTGAGTCTACATTCAGGATGATGAACTTAAGATCATGTGTTGTGAAAATTCCTGTGGAAAACGAGGAAAGGAAGGGCATTAAGAAATCAAGGACTAGTGAGTCTAATCCAAAGAGAACGTGCTGTAACATTAAAAGTACTGTTTATCCTTCGATTGAAATGTTAAATAAGGGCAATGTTCTTCGAAATAAGTCTGCCTTCCCGAATTCTGAGAGCTCAAATCATTCTTTGAAAGAAATGCTTGCTGCTTCTAATTGTAGAAGCAAGGGGGAGTGGGATTGTGATGACTCTAAGGTAATGAGGGTAAAGAGCTTAAGGCCCCGGGTTCATTTTAAAGAACAATTGTGTGGAGTTGATCAGAGAACCGGAAATTCGATTCAAAGGCTGAGTTTGCCTGAGAATGGAAGTATTGCTGTAAAAAAAATAAAACCAGGAACAGAAGAGGAGACAATTGTATGCTGCTTTGTAGGATTGCCATTTCCAGCAGAAGTAGCTCAAGAGAGATGGAATTGGAGGTATGAGCTTAAGGTAAAGAATTCGCGGCTTTTGATTTGTCTTATTTGCTTCTAGATGCAAGACATTGACTATGAGCCAGTGTATGTTTTGTGGTAGATATTGTTGTTCTTGTTACTGGGATTAAATAATATCTTTTCAACGCCAAAATAGTGAGGCAATTGCCGTTATGATTCTGATTCGGGTTAGTTTTTGGACTATGCAGCAAAAGAATAAGAATAGAAGCTGGAAATTAAAGTGAGTGAACTCTGGAATAATATCTTGTTTCATTATGCATCTTCATACATTTCTTCTTTCTTGAAACATTAGTGCAGGTGAAGAAGATGAAGTAATACTAAATGTAGACAGTCATTATGCGCAAGCCAGGATCGGTAGCTGCATTCTTGATATCGGAGATTGTGTATATGTAAAAGTAATGTTCATCAACCACATTCGTTACTCTGTTTTTTTTTTAGATTGACAACTTAAGCAATTTTTTCAGGGTGAGGGAACCAAGAAGCATATTGGCAGGATTTTGGAGTTTTTCAAAACAGTTGAAGGGGAGGACTACTTCAGGGTTCAGTGGTTTTTTCGTGCTGAGGATACAGTCAGTACACCGTAAAACTCATGAATTTTTTGTATGAATGATTGATCATATCTTGTGTTTGCTTCTCCTTCCAGGTTTTGAAGGATGCTGCTTCTTCGCATGACAAAAAGCGTTTATTCTACTCTACCTTGATGAATGACAACATATTGGATTGCATTATTTCAAAAGTAAAAGTCGTCAAAGTACCACCTTCGGTGTGTTCGTCGTACTTTCTTCTCGAATCTTAGTTTTACGATCTCTCTTTTTTATGATGAGTTTCTTTTGCTGTTTATATAGATAAATTTGAAACCAAGGTTTATTAAACCAGGTGTCTTTTACTATGACATGGAATACTGCATAGAGTATTCGTCTTTTCGTAGTTTACTCGAAGGTCAGAACTTCACTTTTGTCGCTCTTCGAGAATCAAGTACATTTTACTCACTCATCTGCGTTTCAGAAACCTCTGCAGATAACCAGTTGCTTATTTCGGATACAAAGCCAAATATATCTCCACCATTGAAGAACCTTTCTGTTTACGAGTCTTTGAAGTCTTCAACAGCTGAATTATGGTTGTTGGATCTATACTCAGGCTGTGGCGGAATGTCGACAGGATTATGCATTGGTGCAAAACTTTCAAGGACAAATCTTGTTACTGTAATAATGACTACTCAATCTATGCTTCTCTGGTCATTCTTGATTCATTATAACTTGTTACATTGTCCTCAGAAATGGGCAGTCGATCAGAACACCTCTGCATGTGAGAGTTTGCGACTGAACCACCCGGAAACTATGGTACGTTAATATTTCTTCGTTTCACTTATTATGATCTAATTGATGATCCTTTAGGTGAGGAATGAAAATGCTGAAGATTTTTTGATACTATTAAGGCAATGGAAGAAACTTTGTAGCATGTACTTACGTGATACCGAACGAAAACTAACGTATAAATCCGAAGACCCTGTGAAAACGAAGCATCAGTCGGATGAAATCGAATATGAGGTCTCTCATCTTGTTGCCATATGCTATGGTGATCCATGTGAAACAGGGAAACGTCGACTCTACTTCAAGGTACACGATCTCTTTGTTTTAACTAAACAGAGTATGTTTCGTATTATTTCAATATCAGGAATCATTTACGTAGGTACATTGGAAGGGTTATAGTTCGAGTGACGATACATGGGAACCATTAGAGGCTCTGAGGTGACGCTCTGTTTTTTATCCAGCTTTTTTGAGTGACTTATACTGAAACCTTGTTATTCAAGAAATTGCCAAGAAAGGATAAGGGATTTTGTTGCACAAGGCTTTGAATCTAAAATTCTTCCACTTCCGGTTAGTAGTTTATTACAGAAGTTTTATAATGTGATTCACTCCTTTTATGCAATGGATATTTCACAGGGAGATGTAGATGTTATATGTGGAGGTCCTCCATGTCAAGGTATTAGTGGTTACAATCGTTTTAGGAACATGGAGTCGCCTTTTGCAGACGAAAGAAACCGGCAGATTGCGGTTTTCATGGATATTGTTGATTTCTTGAAGCCGAAATATGTTTTAATGGAAAATGTAGTCGACATTATCAAATTTGACAGAGCTTCATTTGCAAGATATGCACTCAGTCGTTTGGTCGGGATGAAATACCAAGCACGGCTAGGAACAATGGCCTCCGGATGCTATGGATTACCGCAGTTCCGTCTTCGTGTCTTCATTTGGGGATCACATCCATGTGAAAAACTTCCACAGTTCCCTCTTCCTACACATGAAGTTATTGTCAAATACTGGCCTCCACTTGAATTTGAAAGGAACATAGTTGCATACGATGAAGGGCAGCCTCGTAATCTCAAAAATGCTATACTTCTTCGAGATTCAATCTCCGATCTCCCACCGGTTACAAACTATGAAAACCGTGAGAAAATGGCGTACGAGAAACACCCCGAGACAGATTTCCAGACATACATAAGGCTAAGCAAAGATGACAACATGGGAATGAATACATCATCAGGTTCTAATCCTCTGTTTCTATATGATCATCGGCCTTTTCAGCTATCGGAGCACGACATTCTCCGTGTTTCCAAAATCCCACATAGAAAAGGTGCAAACTTTAGGGATCTGCCAGGTATAATCGTTGGCCCTGATAACGTTGCACGCCGTGATCCGAAAACTGGTCGAATTATGCTACCAACAGGGAAGCTATTAGTACCTGATTGTTCATTGAATTACGAACAGGGGAAGTCTAAAACTCCTTATGGTCGTCTATGGTGGGATGAAACAGTTTCGACTCTGTTGACATTTCCTAATATCAGACGCCAAGCATTCTTGCATCCTGAACAAGATAGAATTCTCAGTATAAGAGAATCTGCAAGGCTTCAAGGATTTCCAGATTTTTACAGATTCTGTGGATCAATAAGAGAAAGGTACCAGCAGATCGGGAACGCTGTTTCGATTCCGGTGGCACGTGCATTAGGATACGCACTTGGAATGGCGTACCAACGAGTCATCGGAGAAGAACCATTGATGATTCTTCCTCCCAATTTTGCTGGTGAAGAAGTGATCTGCAGAAACAATGGTTAACAGTTGATTAGGAAAACAACACATGTTTAAGAGACTTCATATTCTTTCTTCTTGAGATGTGCTTATTGAATAACTGAATTGCAGGTATATCAACATCAACAATGGATTGCCTAGTAAATGTTGAAATAGAAGATTTCCACTTGCTCAGCTAGAACAGAACAGTATGTGTTGGCTTCAAGACGTAGGATGGACGATGATTAAAAGAATTGTTGATAGAACGACTATAGTTTAAAAAGGATCTACAGAGAAAATGTCGTGCGGTTCTTCTGTAAAACAAAATGATTACAGAGAATTGAAAAGAAATATTTTATTCAAATAGATTCAAACTAATTTTTTCAACATAACGTTTACAAACTTATTTATAAAAATAAGAAAGATAAATTCAAAGAGATTTAATAACAGAATTGCATAAATTTGGAATTGTATTTGACGATGTTGCTTGACCTAATCATCGAGAGATTTGTTACGGTTAATTAGACTGTTTCTTCCAACGGATAATTCACAATTTTCACATTTAATGATTACTTCATTTCCAACAAATTCCCCCTTGAATTAATCTTCATTTTTCACTCCAATTGATTCGTAATTCTTGAAATTAAGATGTTTGGAGTTACTTTTCAAGCATATCAGCTACCTGCAAATTGTAAAACTGGATATTTAACAGATGCACTTTCTACCTACGAATTTCAGATAATTTTGAACATAGAGTTATAACAATAGAACAGTCTTGAAAATTGGGTTCAAAAACTTCAAATTTGGTGGAACAAAATTCTCCATCATTATTTGTCTTTAGACTCTTTAAAACGAGATGATGATCTTTTTCTCCATCACTGATTGTACATAACTTTTCTGATTCATCATTCATAGCCTTCTTCAAATACGGTATTGTTAAAGCTTCATGAATGTTTGTAGATTCTTTTTCTAGAATAGTCAAATATGCATACTCGAAATTTTCAGCTAAGCTTTCAGTTTAATAAGAGTTTCAGATAAAGAATCATGATTATCAAATTTATCTGTTTTCAAAAGTATTCACTGTTGTACAAGTAGCAGCTTGCTGTGAGGTTTGAGATTTATTCGGACATATTTTCTCAATATGTCCAGTTTGCTTGCAAAACCTACAAATTGCATCCGGCTTACTCCAGCAATATTTTGAAATGTGTGATGTTTTTTTACAATGACAACAAGGCAAAAACTTACCTTTTAGTTCCTTCTGAATTTTTGTATTTTACTAATTTTGAAACTTTCTCCATGGATTCATTTTTGCAGATGACTCTGTATTTTTTATGCTGATCAAAACAATTTCAGAACATGTGACATCCTATGATAACAGTCTGTTTTCCAAAGCTTGTAATGAACTGTATACTTTAGCTAAAGAAATATTTTTATAATCCGTAGAATTTTCCAACACACTAACATTTGGTTCAAATCGATGTTAAACCGTGTGTAGGAGCTTTTTGACAACAGGGAATTCATCTTTCTTTCATCCAAACATATTCAATTGATTAACAACTTTAGAAATCCAATTAACATACTGTTTAGGGTTTAGGGAATTCATTTTTCTTTCTTCCAAGCATATTCAACTGATTAACAACTTTAGAAATCCAATTAACATAATGTTTGATACTTTCATATGAAGACATTTTCGGTTGTTCAAATTCATGTTCTATCTTTGTGATTTTAAGTTCCTTTGTGAGATCATCTCCCTCGCATTCGAGCTTCAATTTATCTCAATTCTTTTTTGCTGTTGTTAATTCAAGAACTCTCGGTGAAATGGTTCTGTTAAGACCATAGAAAATAACGACTCTTGCATGTCGTTTCCGAGCCATCAATTCTTCGTGTCTTGTGATTTGGGCTAAAGACGGTGCATTCGAAAGTACGAGTTATGTATCTTTCTCAACGACCTCCCAAAGCTTTAAAGCTTCTAAATATGCTTACATGTGAGAAGCCCAGATTGGATCATCTTCTAAGATCGATGATGATTAAAAGAATAGTTGATAGAACGGCTATGATTTAAAAAGAATTTGCAGAGAAAATGTTATGCTGTTCTTCGGTAAAACAAAATTATTACATATAATTGAAAAGAAATATTTTATTCAAACAAATTCAAACTGATTTTTTCAACATAACGTTAGACTAATTTATAAAAATAAGAAAGATAAATTCAAAAAGATTTAATAACAAAATTGCATAAATTTGGGATCGTATTTGATCGTATCGCTTGATCTAATCCTCTGGAGATTTGTTACGGTTGACTAGACTGTTTCTTTGAACGTATAATTAACAATTTTCACATTTAATGAGTAGTTCATTTCCAAAATATGTGTGTAATTTGTGTGTTGATTATGGAAGGAACGATGAAATACCGAGTAATCAGATCAATCAACCCAAAACCCTATTCACTCGCATCCCAGTTATGGAATTAATTATTTCCTTTTAACAGATCGAAAAGTTGCAGGTTGGGCCATGGTGGATCGGAGGCGTTAACTCATCAACATCCCTATAATCAGAATCACGCAAGACTGCCCTAAAATTTGAGTACTATTTGTTGTCTATTCTTACATGTATAAATTCACGATTCAATGTTTGTATAACTTAATCATATTAAAAACATTAGGTCAAATCAATTTATTCAAACTTGTTTCAATAGTTATGTATTGCATGTATCATGGCTCGATTTTATACATTTTTATATCATAGTTTTTTTATTTAAATTGGAATTAGAATCATATTAAAAGGGATAAATCAATTACTTATTTTATAAATCATGGGACATTTCAATTTAACATTTTCATAGTGTTGTTTCAGTTCAAATTTGTTTCAATAGATTCAGTAGTATTCGAATTATAGATCGATCTATTTAAGATTTAAGATTTAAGATTTAATAAATAAAAAGAGTATCCTTAAAACCTAGTACATAATAAAAATGAATCTAAGTTGAAAAAGTTATATAAAACATTGATTTGCTAAAGTAGAATGTTTATAATTTTATATGGATATTTGAAAAGATAAGGAAATTAAACAATTGGGGAAATCCAAAAATGGATATCTGGACAGGGACCCGGAAATGTTAATATTCGAATGTAAGAAGGTGAGGAAGAAAAAGTAGGAGGATTAAAGTGAAAGGTGTGAAGACAAAGAAGTAGTAGCATCATCGGGTCTCTTCTCTTCTTTTAACATAACCAGCACGTAAGGTAGCAGATTGTCCAAATTCTTCTGAAAAAGAAAGCATCCCGATTAAAGCACACCCTTCGCCTTGGGAACCATTAAAAAAACACCAATAAACGACAATGAACCATATAACGTTTACCTTTTCCCTTTTCATTTTTTTAACAAATCTTCCTTCTTTCTATTCTACTTCTTCTTACTATAAAATCCATTTTTTTTCTAGAAAAATAGATCTGATTATATTCTGATCGTGATTTAAAAAAACTATTTTTGAAACAACCGTGCATTAATCGTGATATTATAAAATGATTATTTTACTTTTATTTTTAATTATTTGTGTATCATTTATTAATTTATTAAGAGTAAAATAAATATTTCATAAGTCCGTTTTATTCACAGTTGGATTGAATGAACTGTGAGTTCATTGCAGTTTTCTGTGATCATACGAACGTAGTTATTATTGGGTGCATTGCCGTTGCAAACAACACTGTATTTTCAGAATGTCGTAATTTAGGATGACAAGAATGTCGTATTTTAGGATGAAACAAATGGGATCAAAATCTGGTGTGAAGATAATGCATAAGGTGAACGTTTAAGCTACTTTTTTTTCAAATTGCAGGTCGAAATGCTGTACACATCCCAAGGCGCAGTACAACTGCGAGATAATCCCGTCAACGTCTCTATAAAACCACCCCCAGCGATACGCTCGCTTTGGGATCCGTTTACAAGGGCAAAACCTTCACATATTTCTGTGTATTCAAATATGGAACTTTCTTCTTGAAACCCAGAACCAGGGAGGTATAGAGTCACGGCAACTTGGTTTTTTTTATTCTTTGAAGAGAATAACCAGCCCGCTGGAAATGTGAATATGCATGAGAAATGTGAATGTTTTGTTCGTCGAATTTTGATTGGATTTCGCCTCGATTTTTATGGGACTGGTTTTGATTCTTCTTCTTCTTTCTGTATTTTCCCACTTTTTTCTTTTTGTTCTCAGGCCTTTATGTTCACTCCTGCAAAATGTGGAAGGATTGAAGATTTTAAGGAGAACGAACCCATTGAGATCGTAACGCTTTATACTTTTCGATTTTTCCTAAAATTTCATTCAAATGAGGAAGATGATGGGTTAAGGTAAGCCATCATCAGTTCAAGTTCTTGATTACTCTTTGGATTGAACAACTGGGTACACATCCTTTTTTTTCAAAATCATAAAAACAAAACTCAGCCATTTTCTTTGTTTCCTTCTTCATGTAAAGTAAAGAAACAGCCATGGTTTTGTGATTTGGGTTGATTTTAGTTGCGTGTGTGATGAAAGATAAGACTGTGTTTGGTTATGTTGGATCATAAAATTATCCTCCCTTCTTTATTGTTCTTTATGAACGTCATCAAAGCTGATGCAGAGCCGCAGCAGCTCATTTTACTAGTTTTTGCAGCCAATTATTCATTCATTCAACAAGCAAATGCTTTACCTACTTCTTTAATTCATTTTACAGTGATTATACACTGCAACTATTAAGTATTTGCCTTGTTTTCCACAAATCTTGGGTCAAAAGCCCAAGAAACAACGTGTTTTGAAGTTTCTCTTGCTTTCTTTTGTTGCAGAATTGTTCGAACTCAAACTTTTGTTCTTCAAGTTATGCAACCAAGTTCTTGAAGTTCATTCTGTTCCTGTTGCAGGTGAAATATAAAGATGCTTACGTGTATTACTTGCTCCAAGCAAAGAAGAGAAGATAGCGATGACGAAGCTCCCAATCCCAATACCAAAGACCCCATTAAAAGCTTGACTTCTCAGGTTCATTTGTAAAGACATATTTGTCTTGTGGATCCTGCTGTGCTGTCTGAATCTCGAAAATTATTATCTATCTTTATGTTCATTAACAGATTAAAGATATAGCTCTGAAGGTCTCAGGAGCACATAAGGACAAGCAATGTGCAGAAGAACTGGTTCCATATCCATATGGACTACCCGGAAGCTCCGGTTCTACGATTTCGTCTCTGTCGAACAACGTGATTCGAGATAATGAAGGTGAAAAACCTAAAGAATGGATAGCTCAAGTGGAGCCTGGAGTGCAGATTACCTTAATCTCACTTCCTCAAACTGGGAACGAACTCAAAAGAATCCGTTTCAGGTATCTGTAATTTATCAATAATCTCCCATAACTCGATTTTCATCGCCTATTATAAAGCCGAGAGATCTTCGATAAATGGAGAGCTCAAAAATGGTGGGAAGAAAACTATGATCGGATCATGGAGCTTTACAATGTCCAGATATTTAACCAGCAAGCTCTAAACAACACACCAGGAAGATATGAAGATGGAGTATGATGTTTTTCATTGCTGTTTCAACTAATTAACTAGAAAAAATACACGGGTTTTGTTTTTAACTGCAGAGAGAATCGATTTACTCAAGAACTGGTTCTACAATGGAAAGTCCAGCATGGAATCAAAGGTACAGAATCCCAGAAGAAGGTGATCAAATTAGAGGATCAAAATCAAACGGGAATATGCACCAACAAAAGGGTGATCTCGAACAATCTACATCCTCTAGAGATGAACCATGTTTAAGTAATGCAAGCGAAGTTGAAATGGAGTGGATCGAAGAAGATAAACCAGGGATTTATGTTACAATCAGACAACTTTTTGATGGTACCAGAGAACTTCGTCGTGTTAGGTTCAGGTATAAGTTTTAAGGTATTAGAGTTTAAGGGAATAAGTTGAAAGAATCAGAGGTTTTTTTCGTTGTTTTTTATAGCCGAGAAAGATTTGGAGAAGTAGACGCGAAGCTATGGTGGGAAACTAACAGAGACAGGATTCAGTCGCAGTATCTTTGCCTGTAGTAGAATTTTTTACAAGGGGGTTATTTTCGGAATATAGTCGTGTTTTAATGTTAACCAATCAAATAATTTTATTTTGATAAACTATTAAAAATATTTTATTGTATTTTTAAATTTTAAAAATAATGATTTAATAAATGAACGTATTTGAATTAAGTGTATTATAGTAATTTGAGTTGGGTAAACTTTTTTGAAATATGAATTGGAATTATATTTTTAGTTAAATTAAATACCATATTGTTGATGAATTGAGTTACTTTTTCAGTCACTTTTTCAAAGGCCACGATGGAGGATTGGGTTAACGGACGGTTGTGATTTCTCGGAATCGTCTTCATGGCGAAAACAGAAAAACCACAGATAAACCTCTGTATATTTGTTTTCTTGTTCTCCAAGTTTTTCTAACCGACTTTCGATATAAAAATCAAGATCTTGGTTTTCTGCTTCTATGGAAGGCATGATGATCATGAGAAATACGGTAACCAGGAAGGCGGCAACAGTGTTTGGGCAGCGTTGTTTTTCCACCGTCATGGCACCTACTGGAGCTATGGCACACACGGCGGCGTTTCGTAGCATCGTTCGCCGTGGAGTTTCTCCGAGTTTCACTGATGCTGGGAAATTTGGAGAAAAAGTGGTGATCACCTGGGTAAGGCCACTGATTATGGGATCGCGTCACGCGGGTTCGTTGGCTTTGGGTGAGAAAAAGGAGGCGGAGGAGGGAAATGAAGGAGATCGAGCCCTCGGCGGGGTAAATACCAAAATCGATAATGTGAGTTATTGGGGGATTAAGCCTTCAAAGATTTCTAAAGAGGATGGAACGGAGTGGAGATGGAGTTGCTTCAGGGTAAGACTGACCACGTCGATTAGTCGTCGTCTTTAGCTTTTTTTTATCCAATTGATTCAGGTTTGTTTGGAAAACGCAGCCATGGGAGACTTACAAGGCGAATCTGTCAATAGATCTGAATAAACACCATCCGCCGGTGAAATTCATGGATAAGGTGGCGTATTGGACCGTCAAGTCTCTGAGATTCCCAACCGATATATTTTTTCAGGTAATTGTTGTAGTTTATCTGAGAGGAACAATTTAGGAAGATGGATAAAATGTTATGGGTTGCCTTTACAGAGACGGTACGGGTGCCGTGCAATGATGCTGGAAACGGTGGCCGCCGTACCGGGTATGGTCGGAGGAATGCTCCTCCACTGCAAATCCCTGAGGCGTTTCGAACATAGTGGCGGTTGGATAAAAACTTTGCTTGAAGAAGCAGAGAATGAAAGAATGCATTTGATGACTTTCATGGAAGTTTGTCAACCAAGATGGTACGAGCGAGCTTTAGTATTTGCAGTGCAAGGAGTTTTCTTCAATGCTTACTTCATGGCGTATCTAATGTCACCAAAATTGGCTCATCGTATTGTGGGATACTTAGAAGAAGAAGCCATTCATTCATACACTGAATTCCTTAAGGAACTTGACAAAGGCACAATTGAAAATGTACCTGCTCCAGCGATTGCTATTGATTACTGGCAAATGGCACCTGGATCAACACTTAGAGATGTCGTAATGGTTGTTCGAGCGGATGAGGCTCATCATCGTGATGTCAATCACTTTGCATCGGTAAGTTGAGTCGAATGAATGATGGGGGATAAATGTTAGTTCTCAAAATGGTAATCGTGTTGTTTTTTATTTGCAGGATGTTCATTGCCAGGGACGTGAACTGAGGGAGATGCCAGCCCCTTTGGGGTATCACTGAATCTGGCAACTGTTAAGTCACTATTTTCCTTTCTTTGCAGCTTGTCTTTGTAATAATAACGCATTAATCTTGTAATGACAACAAGAAGCTATTATTCCTCTAACTCTATTAGGACACCCACAAGTTTGGCCGAACAGTTCAACATGTCAAATCTATATTGCCACCTTAGACTGTCAAAGATATCAGGATATGATGAGGAGAGATAGTGTTCCTTTCTCTCCTCTCATATATATATATATTTTTTTTTAAATTTTTTTATTTTTTTTTAAAAATCAAACTGTATTAAATTTTAATGACTAAATAAAAATGAAAAAAATTGTATTATGTATCGTAATTTGATTTTGTATGTTTCATTTTTCGTTATTTTGGTATTTTAACGATTATGAATAAAAATTTCTCAAGTTATAATGATTTGATAATAATTTATTAAAATAACAAAAATATAGATGTTCAAATAAAGATATAGTGATGAAAATGAAATCGATTATTTAAATAATAAAATAATATTGAGGAAAGAGAATGATGATGTGTAGAAAAAGAAAGTTTTGATGAAAGAAAATACTGATATGGAGAAAGAGAAAGATGATGTGGAGAGAGAGAAATGACTATCCAGACGGACATGGATGTGGATGCCCTTATATTGGAATAAAGATATTATAATTGTGATTGTGGTAAAAATAATATATTTTATATATAAAAAATAATAAAGAGGTAATTTAGTCATTAAGTTGCAATAATATCATAATGAATTTTTTCTAAAATTGTGATTTTTTAATATATCATAATTTTACTTTGTTTTGTTTGAGTTAAAAATAATGATTTGATTATTTTAACATATATCAATCACCATTATTTTCAGTGGAAAACCAAAATAAGTTGCATAATTTGTTATGATTCATGTAACCTAATGTACTTAATGTGGTGAATGTTTTTTAAATCCAAAAAAGAAATTAAAAATGAAAAATACATTTTGAGTTAATTAGTGTGAAATTTTACACATTCAACATATTAAATGTTAAGATTATTTGAAATGTTACTCATTCTAACAATATTTATATTTCTATTCGAAATAATAAATATAATTATTTGCCAATCGAATACATTTCAAGCATATTTTTCAGATTTTTTTGTAGGAACGTCATCATGGTTTATGGGATAAGATTCACAATGTTTTGAATTCAACAAATCCTATTTGTTTACAAATATATAAATTTTAAGATAATTTTCAGATGGTCATGTGGTGATTTAGGCCACATCCAGGGGTAGAGTCGTCTAATAGCAGAAGCCCTAGCCCTGGCTTAACTTGGTATGTGGATGGAGTCTTGCGACTTGTGAAGTTGGAGTTCTTTTTTCTCTCCTGAGCCGACTCTAAACCCTAAACCTCTTCTCTTAATCTCTTCATACAATTGTCTTCGGTTAACTTATAGACGGTATGGTTTCCGGCAAGGAGGAAGCAAAAAATGTCAATAAACCAAAAACGGCTAAGATTCCAGTGTGGGATTTGCCTGATATCCCCAAGGGAGAACTGCCACCGCATATACAGCTCCAGAGGACTCGTGTTCTGTGTACTCCAGAAGCTCCTACTTATGTATTGATCCAGTCTTTGAAATTCGATATTTATTGTTGGTGATTCCGATGGGTATTATTGATCTGTATTACTTTTTTTTGTTTCTGGTGGAAAGACCGAGAGTGTTCAGTACTCTGGAACGTATGCTTCAATGGGAGTGGATAACAGTTCGCAGTTCGAGGATTTTAAAAAGAATTTCAGGGTGAATGTGATTAGCCTGGATGAAAGTAAAATTGAGTTCGACATGATTGGCATTGATGCTTCTATTGCTAATGCATTTCGAAGAATTCTGATAGCCGATGTGGGTCACTCCTTTTTCCTCTTTTCAGATGAATTTACCTAATTTTGCTTCCAAATCAAGCTTTTTTTAGATGAATGGTCATATTTGAGAGGTTTAAAGATCTTCATTTTCTGCAAAGTATATTCTTTTAAGCTTCAGCATCAGTCATTTCGTACTATATGTGATTTTAAGGTCTTAAGGCCCAATGCATCAATATGAAAGTTGCTTAGCATGTCAACATGAAATATTTTTATTTTGCACAATGCTTGAGTTTGCACATCTCAATCGGTTAAATTCCCAATTTATAGTGTTTTCCTAGCATAAGTGTGTTTTCTCTTATTTTCCTATCTCCAGATTCCAACTATGACTATTGATAAGGTGAATTTTGTAAACAACACCTCAGTGCTTCCAGAAGAAATGATTTCCCATAGACTCGGTCTTATTCCACTTAGAGTTGATCCAAGACACTTTAACTATATTTCAGGTCTAAGCATCCCTTATTTTTACATGATTTTTAATGGAGTAGCATGTTCTCTAATATGTACTATGCCATTTCTTCAGAGAATGATGAGAATAATGAGAAAAATACAATTGTATTTAAACTCCATGCAAAGTGTGAAAAGAATAGCGAGCGTATTACAGGTATTATTTATATGCTCAATGAAGTTGTTTCTGGTCTCTGTTCAAGAAAAAAAATCATTTGAATTATTATTAGATGTGTAGAGTTATGTCCTGATTGGCTCCTTCTAACTATAAAAAATAATGCAGTAAGGTCCGATGCGCTTGAGTGGCTTCCAAATGGAAGTGAGCTACTACGAGAATCCGGAGATTCCAACCCACGCTCCTCTTTGAAGGCACAGACGTACACTTCATTCAGTTGTAGCCAGGATTCCTTTGCAGAATTTAAAGACAACCCAATCGTCCCCAGTTATGATGGCATTGTTATTGCTAGGCTTGGTCCTGGACAGGTATTAATGTTATATTTTTGTCTGATTGAACATTTTGCCCATTATGATGTCACTACCGTATGAGACTTCTTATTTGGTGGAACAGCTAAAACCAAAAGAGTCTATTTTTAATTTTTTATTTGATCAGTTCCTCGATAAGGGACGAGTAATGAGTAAATTTAGAAGTGATTTTTGTCTCAGGAAATTGAACTTGAAGCTTATGCTGCGAAAGGTGTAGGTAAGACACATGCAAAATGGTCGCCTGTTGAAACAGCATGGTATAGGATGCTTCCAGAGGTATAATAATACAACAGATAAATTGTCCTAAACAATTACAATTACAATTACAATTAAAACGGGCTGCCTGAGTTTTACATTCTTCACTTTTTTCCATATAGGTTGTGTTGCTGGATGAAATCACAGGTGACAAGGCAGAAGAACTTGTAAAAAAATGCCCCGTTAAAGTGTTTGATATCGAAGATATACATGGAGGTGAGCTACGTTCGTACTATTATCAAATTTATTTCAATATGTATATGAATGTTGGGGCTACAGAACAACAGAAATGGCTCGCAATTGTTGTTTATACTGACTGATTAATCAGGTGGAAGCAGAGCCACTGTTGCTAGACCTCGAACTTGTACTCTTTGTCGAGAATGTGTTAGAGGTGATGGTTGGGACAAGCTTGTTGCGCTTAGGCGTGTCAAGGACCACTTCATATGTAAGTCACATTGTTAAAACCGACTAAACTGCCTTATCCGCAATTTCATCCATTTGTTCGTCTTAGTCGATTGAGCACGGCTTTCTCTGATGTGCAGTCACCATCGAATCCGTCGGTGTGTTACCTCCCGAAGTACTATTAACAGAAGCTGTACAAATCTTGGAAGAAAAGTGTGAGCGCGTTATCACCGAGCTCTCTTGAACCCAAACAACCATTGAATCTTGTAAGTTTGCCGAAATCATGCTTCAACCCAACTTATAAACACACATCTTTTTTTACTTTATTTTTAAATGAAATTTCATATTTTTTTTCAATTGTTTGTATTGAATATCTCAATTTTAAACTAGTATAAAGCCGATGTCCTAAAATTTTAAAAAATAGTATCTGAAATTATTATAATTGATTGTAAACTATTTAAGTAAGTTTTATAATTCTGTATTTGATCATTAATATTCAAAATCGTTTTAAATCTTAATGCTTTAAACACAAAATATCTTAATTTTTTTTACTATTATATTAACAAAAATTAATGAATATATGTTATACTTTGAAAAATTCAAATAAAAACATAATGAAAAACTGCTACTATTCATTCCAAATAATTTTGATATTTGGGATGTTAAATAAGCAAATTCAAGATTTTAGGACATCACTTTATATTATTTAAACTTATGATAATTTTTTCATTTTCTTCTCATAAATTTTTTGGGTCAATGAGGACTTGGGCCCATGAAATACATAATGGAGCAATATAATAACAAATGCCAATTCTCAATACTTCGAACATTCTATTTCTCCAGCTATAAAAAATAGGTAATTCTCTGTCATTAACTGGAATAATTATTGTTAATGTTATTAATTTAATATTATATTCGTAAATCATTAATATTAGCCCAGACCCAGCAGGAAATAGATATTTTCTTAAATTTAAAAAGTTTAAAATGAGAGAAAAATACAAGTTGACATTATTAATACGCAAATAAAATATCAATTTTAGCTAACATCAAGTCCCATGATGTTAATTTGGTTGAATTTTTCCAATGAGACACGTATCCGAATATCATTACAATACTATATTTATTTGTCAACTTGTAACCACTTAAGTGACATTAGATTTTTTACCTAATTTGATTAAATAAAAAGTCAAATGCGCTAAAAAAATATGTGTATGGGTTTGAGTTTATTTTTATAATCAACACATGGCAAAGGTTATAGTTAAGTTTGACTTGATAAATACTAATTTAGCACGATTAAATTATGTTTTCGATGATTGTATATAAAATATAAATAAAAAATAAATAAATTGTCTTTTTGCTATTTAATTTTTAAAAAAACAACTGTTATTTTGGGGGCATTTTTTGTCTTTATGTCATACGTTCAATGTGGAAAACTGTGCGTCCCGACAACATTTTAATTTTTATTACACAAACTATAAATCATGAACACTCTAGTTTTTCTAATTATATATAATTGCAAACGAATTAATTTAATCGATCCAATGCTATATTACTTATTTTCACATCTAATATTTTATTTATTTTTACGGAATATTGTTTATTAAACATTGAATAATTGTAATGAATAAGAAATATGCTTTTTATTAATTATAATTCATTCATTACTTATATATAATTCCTATTACTATTATGTGAAGATTCTTTAGTTTAGCCTAAGTACTCGAGTCATATACTACGATTCATGGATTCTCGTATTAATACTTGTGTATTAAGCATTATAGTTATTTTAAAACTCAATTATCTTTAATCAATCCATAAGAATATTGAATTTGATGATAAAGATGTTTCTAATATTGATAATTTATCATTAGATGTTTCTTATGATAAATGCAATGATATTTGTTACTATTAAGATTTCGAATAATTATAGTTTATTTTATATAATAATTCATATATTTTTAGATATTACGAATTATCGCATCCTATTCTATGCACCCATGTTGGAACCTCATAGCATCATACATGAAAATATATGCATTATTTTAATATTTAAAAATTAGAGGGATACACCTTTTTAATTCCTATAAATATTTTTGAGATTATGAACAAATTTTGATTTGAAATTGAAGTGTTTTGTTGTATCATTATATATCATACCATGTGAAATATTTTAAAATAAATTCATGAATTTTTAAATACAATTTATTAATATTTTTTTGTATAAATCATTAAAAGTATAGTGTATTTAAAAAGTATAATATTATTCACATGATTTATTTTTAAAATAATATTTTATTCAACTTACTATAATTTTGCTTAGATCTTCACGTTGGGATATTTTGAAACCATTTTATATTTTTATATATATATCTCTAACGTTGTGCAAACATATAGTTCTATTGAATTTGAGTTCGAATTCTATTTTTTTTAATCAAAACGAAACAAATTGAATTGGGTTCGAATTTCTTAGAAATTAAACCTCCAATATTTTTAACTTTTTTAGTTTCCAATGCAAATATTAATATAATATTATATATAATTCAATTTCATTTGATTTACTAAAATAATTAATCTTTCTCATTTCCGATAATACTTGACAATTATTACACAATACACGGCAAAAAATCTACTGTAACACTGCACACTTTTCTATTTGTACTTTTAGTACTAAATAAAATCAATTTGGTTGGTTAACACTGATCATTTTTGTATTTAATATTATACCAATGCAATGATTACTTTTTATTACTTTTGTGTTAAAATTATTATTTTTAATTAAAATTTTCTTAATATATTTAGATATTGGAAAGATGATTAAAAATTGTGAATGAATTATGATAACATTAATTACAAAATAAATATGCATTTAGTTATATTATATTATTAATCAGTTAGAATATTTTTAGTTGCAAAAAGAATATTAGAAGAAAAATTGTTAATACTTATTATATTATATTATTAATCAGGTACCGGTCGGTATACTGGATAAACTCATTGGATCGGTATACCGGATATGTTTCGGATATATCATATATGTATCGGATCCGTACCGGAAAATTTAAAATAAATTAAATTATAAAATATTCATATGTTTCGGGTATACCATATATGTACTAGATCCCGACCATCAAAAATCCGAACCGACCCAAAAAAAACCGTACCGCCCGGTATTTTGCAAAATACCGATTGAATACAGTAAGTCCGAAATTTCATGTATGCGAGAAATTTAAAACACTGATTATAAAAACCAGTGTTTTAATCTTAGACGAAATTTCGTTCGAGATAATCGAAATTTCGTTTCTATCGGTGTTACTTATGATAATATAATATATATATATATATATGTATATATTTGTGTAAGTATAAAGTTAGTGTTAAAATGAAAAAAAAATTTGTGTTAGGTTTAATTTTACAAAATTCAAAAATTCATTATTATTTTTTTAAATAAATTGGGGTAAGAGTTACTTTTTGCAATTAATTTCCACAATACACCGCCCCGCCGCCCCTGTCCTGTCCGAATAAATGCTTAACTTGTCTGCTCATGATTTCTGCGCCATTTTCCCCATTTCAATAAAAATTAGGGTTTTCTGTTCAATAAAAAATCTTAATAACAATAACATAATATACACGAAATGATAACATGATATAAAAACTTTGAATTAAATCAATTAATATGATATCCGTCAAGCATTTCAAATCCACGTAATTTTCTAACTTGAAATAATTAATTAACTTTTTTTGTTGAAAACATGAAACGCTCAAACGTGTAATCAATAATATTAATTGAAAAGTTAGAAATTTTATAAAATTTTTAAAACCATAATAATATGATTGAAAAAAATTTATTTATTTCATTAATTTAAAAATAAAAAATCTGAAACTTTCAGTTTTTTAACAAATTACGGATTTAAATACCAAAGATCTTAAATTATTTTTGTGATAATATGTGATTATATAATTTATAATCACTTTTTCACGAAATATTTTATTTTAAATATATTATTCTGAATAAAAATACGAGATATTTCTATACTATTAGACTATATTATTTTTAGTGTGATTCTAATGTTTATTTTCTACAAAACCCTAGATTCGTGCATAAAATATTGCTGCGAGACGTAAAAATTATTTTTCGTAATTTCCTCAATTTGATACTTAAAGTTTTTCAATTGTAGTAATTGGGATCTTAAATTATATTGAAGTAATGGTGTATCATACTTTGTTATATTAGTAACAAAATATTTGTAAAATTTTATAATCAAATTTTCACAAAATTTAAACTTCAAGAATTTAAAATGATTTAGCAANGTGCAATCAGCTCCAAGATGTGTTAGCAGACTTGTAACAGATACATGCATATCTTA
The DNA here is from genome assembly GCA_009725065.1 of Utricularia reniformis. NCBI lineage: Eukaryota > Viridiplantae > Streptophyta > Magnoliopsida > Lamiales > Lentibulariaceae > Utricularia > Utricularia reniformis. The sequence goes on from RWGZ01001454.1 coordinate 70,107, forward strand.
GACTTTATATCTACTAGCTGGATTCAAGATGTTATCATTTGTTGGAAGAATGGAAAATGTTGTTATAGTGATATAATGGAAGCTTTGAAGTTGGGATGACAAGTAATGACCATCCATCCCTCTTATGCCATACTTCATTTGCGTTGCTCCAATGTGATGATCCATGGATACATTCAAATAAATTGTTTGTGTTTTGTGCATATGAGTATACCTCCTTGATTCAATCAATTTTATTCTTGTGGAAACAAGTCAGTTGTCTGTTAGATTCATGACCATTAACTGGATTTGGATTTGGATTTAATCTTCATTTTTGTAGTGTACATATAAGAGCTTCTGCGCGTCGTATTGCTGGACTGAGCTCAATGAAAAGCACTTGTATTCGTTCCAAGAGGTAAATCCTGACAAGGGTACATGGAATTATTATTTTTAATATGCTTCATTTGACATAGGCTAAGAAGTCTGCTTATTATTTGATAGCATGATACATGAGAATCTTGACAATACTCCAGGTCACATTCTAAATCCCTGTAACCACGTTGATAGTGAAAGGCATTTGCTTTTGTTGAACAGTGATCTGCTAACTACACTCTTTTGCTGGTGGGGTGAGGAGGTTCAGACCCTATGAACTTCAAACCGGTAGAGCCACAGGTACTTACATTAACCATTGGTCCCTTGTCCTTAATTATGTAATCTTGTAAGACCGAATATTCTCCAACTGGCTAAAACTTAAATTTTCTGTCTTATTCCATGTTGTTGAACATAAATGCTTGTTTAAATTTGAACTAGAGTGGAAAAATAGGTTGTTGATGATGCATTGGTTAGTAAAAACTGAAAACATGTAGTTAGGATATATATGTAAATGGGCATGTGAGATTTCAATGATTCAAAGACTTTAGTCACATGGTCATCAATGAATATGTTCCCTATTTGTGTATGAAGTTAATAACTATTGGTTTGTTATGTGTAGATGTTGGTACTCGTCATGTCGCCTGAAAATGCATCAATCCTACGGTATGTGTCTCCAAATCTGGCTTCGATTTTGATTGATTATGACCACTCTTTCTTATGCCTAAGTCTAATGGAAACCTCACTCTCTAAGTCTAGTTTAATTAAAAGGCAAGTTTTGATTATAACTAGAAGCAATGAATCTGGAGAAGAGCTGCTATACCTACCAATTACATTTATAATTACACCTTTGGGCCACACTCTTATAAGTTATAACGTGGAGGATCAATAATAGAAGCTTATATTAAATATATCATACCAATTAATGAGATGCATTGTATATGCAGATATATCCCTTTCTTCTTATATTTTAATTTTTAAACCCAGCCCGGGTAAACACCCTGAGATACCTCATGAAAACCTCATATATCGTCTATAGATATGAATGATAATATATACTAAGTAGTATGATTTGTCCATCATTTGCATGATGTATTTTTCTAACAAAATGTCAATGATCTCATTAAAATCAAGAAAGTTAAGTGTATATACACTTCGGAATAGAGATTGGATGGGTGTTGTACTAGGGAGTTTATGACTAGGAAACAAGTAATATCATACTTGTCTAATTCAAAACATATAATGTCGTGCAAATGAGAAGCATGGTGTTACTGTAAGATCCCTCGGGGGTACGAGACACATTTTTAATAAATCTCAGCATCGGCTATAGATGGGGAACGATAAGACATTATGTATAGTGATTCGTCTGTTATTGCAAAAGATATTTTCTCTAGTAAAATTGCAAGGATCACGTTAGAAGATGGATGGTGACCAAGTAGAAAATTCAGGGTTAGTGAAAAAATAAAAATATAAGGATTACGTGGGATTCATTAGAGTTATTTTAGTACGAAAACGTACAACATGATGCAAATGTTACACCTCCCTTTTCTCCAATTTCTATGTTTGAAAGCGGATTGCCGAAAATTGAGGAGGCGATTCAGGCTAAGAATTGTAGGTCTAATTGAGTTAAGTTCATTGGTTAAATGTAGTATTATTTATTTTTATGATTTAAATGTTTTTATATATATTATTAGCAAATTATAAGATACTTTTTCTAATTTGAACATTATTTTTAAAAATTATATTATTCTTATCATCCGAATCATTAAAACCGGAAAGAACCAAATGTTCAACGGATTTATCTAAAAACAATAAATTTTAATTACGTGGTTAAATCTTTAAATTGCGGTTCCACGACCGACAAAGCCATGGTTCAACCATAACATAGTGGATTAGGTTTTGTAGTTGATGTCGACCGATCTCAAATAGATATTTTAAAATAAAATTAACTAAAAAATATATACAACAATAGATATATTTTTAAAATAACGTTATAATAATGTTTGTAGATAATAATTGGATGACCAGTGAGAATTTTGAGTAAATGAATGATTTGTGGTAAATTGGATTTTATCATATCAAACTTCATTGGAGTCCATCTTTATTCAATATATAAATAGTATACAAAAATAAAAAAATCTCGAAAAGGAAGGCAAACTCATTCATGGTAATCATACCTGTTGTGGTTTCTTTTTAGGGGTACCAACAGTCACCGAATTCTGAAAATCGGTTTTATTTGTTGTTTGTGAAGACAATTTGAAATAAGAAAATGGAAAGAACGCAGACGATTTTAGCGTGGAAAAATTCTTTAAGAAAGGGAAAAAACCATGTTGTCTAGAGAAGAACCTCCACGCAAATTCATTAATAAATCAATGAAATATACAAAGGGAATAAGAGCAGTGGAAATGAAATTACAGCGGCTATGGTTCATTCCAATTGGCCTCCTTCTTTAGCTTATCTTATAGCTCTGCATTAATAGAGGGAGAAACACGTGTGGTTCACGTCCTGAAACCACATCTGACAATGTGTTTCCCCATGCTGAAAAGTGTGGTTGAGCCTGAAGCATGGAATGCATGCTGATGGGCCAACATACAGCCTGTCAGGGCCTATGTAAAATGCTGGGACCTACGTAGTCTGTCGGGACCGATCGATCTGCTTGGCCCTAAGCAGTCTGCCGAACCGATCGGTCTGCTGGCCCTAAGCAAACTGTCGGGACCGATCGGTGTGCTGTCCCTAAGCAAACTGCCGGGACCGATCGGTATGCTGCCCCTAAGCAAACTGCCGGGATTGATCGGTATGTTGGCCCTAAACTGTTTGTCGAGACCGATCGCCCTATGTTGTTTGCTTGGACCGATCGCCCTAAGCTGTTTTCTGGGACTGATCGGTCTGTTCGATAATTTCAACTGTCGAATTTTCGATTGGGCCTGACCACCTTCATTCTTGCTTAGGACTCCTCGTTGGTACCGGGTTTAATGGTTCTCAACAAGAACGCATCCTTGATACCCGGTTTAAGGGTTGTCAACACTAGCCTCTTGGGTTTCGTCATAGCAAGACCGCTATGAATGGAAGTCAACCATGAAAAACCCAACCTTCAGATTCATGGATGTCTGCTCATTGGAGAGCTATGTTCTTCTATGAGTCCAAAGATAGGCTACGGTTTTGGGGGCCTCGGTTCTTTTATAAGTCTCAAGGTAGACTCCTCATTTTCCTCTTGGATGAACTTCTCCTTTATATTCATTGGTCTAAGCATGTCGATAGAACGAATATCTCGGGAAGTAACATTTCTCACACTTTCGATTTGGCCAGCGAGTTCTTACGGGGAATTAAGTTCTTGGTAAGTTCTAAGACTTTCTCGACTTAGTCAGAGATATCACTAGTCCAAACCCGTCAGAAACCCCCGCCGTCCAAGTCTAACCCATATCTCTGTGTGAGAGAAGACAGTTCCAATAAAAACATATGTCCTTATTTGTTGATGATTCGTTACCGATTGCGAGATCTGTCATCTGCGTGATCCTCGTCGGGATAGAGACTTCAATGGGTAAATCCACAAATCGTCCCCACGGACGGCGCCAAACTGTTGTGGTTCCTTTTTAGGGGGTACCAACAGTCACCGGATTCTGAAAATCGGTTTTATTTGTTGTTTGTGGAGACAACTTGAAATAAGAAAATGGAAAGAACGCAGACGATTTTAGCGTGGAAAAACCCCTTAAGAAAAGGGGAAAAACCACGTTGCCTAGAGGAGAACCTCCACGGCAAATTCATTAAATATACAAAGGGAATAAGAGCAGCGGAAATGAAATTACAGCGGTTAGGGTTCCTCCCAATTGGCCTCCTTCTTTAGCTTATCTTCTAACTCTGCATTTATAGAGAGAGAAACACGTGTGCCCCACGTCCTGAAACCACCTCTGACAATGTGTTTCTCCATTCTGGAAAGTGTGGTTTAGCCTGAGCATGGAATGCATGTTGATGGGCCCACATGCAGCCTGTCAGTGCCTATGTAGTCTGCTTGGACCTACGCAGTCTGTCGGGACCGATCGGTATGTTGGCCCTAAACTGTTTGTCGGGACCGATCGCCCTATGTTTTTGCCTGAACCGATCGCCTTAAGCTGTTTTCCGGGACCGATCGATCTGTTTGATAATTTCAGCTGTCGAATTCTCGATTGGGCCTGATCACCTTCATTCTTGCTTAAGACTCCTCGTTGGTATTGGGTTTAATGGTTCTCAACAAGAATGCATCATTGGTATCCGGTTTAAGGGTTGTCAACAATACCGGTAATGAGAACTTTAGGATCGGGTACCTTGTGATGGGTGAGGCCCAGCAACCGTTGGACCGATTCAAATAGTAAAAAGGAATTCCTACAACCCATTTACACACTTAAGAAAGAGCGGTCCGATGTTCAACGAGAGGACCGAAGATAACCTTAACGAAATAAAGCGTTTTATGCCAACTGGCACCAGGGTTCGGTCCGAACGGTTACAGAACGGTCACAACTCACGTTTTCCACGCTTCGGGCCTTCCCACGTTTACCACGCTTCGGACCCGATCACGCAGACCACGCCTCGGTCCCAACCTCGTTTTACATCCCGCGATAACAACCTCTAACAAATCTGTCAGAGGCGGTTACGGAGCGTGATTACATACGCTATAAACTCTATAAATACATGGCAAGACGACGGAAATAGCAGGACCCTTTGGACGCGGAAGAACATGCCGTTACCCTGCCGGGATTCTTACCACTTTCTTTTCCTTGTCATTTTCTTTAGCCTTTGCTGTATTAACTATGAATTATTCGATTAGTGAACATGCTAAGGGCATAATCTGCTCTTAGTCGAGTGATTTTCATCCCAATTCCTGGGGTTTCCACTATACATCGCCGTACACTTATTTATTTCCAGCTTTTAATCGTCTTCCACATATAAAACAAATCAGAACCGAGTTCGTTTGTTGAACGAACCGGACGACTGTTGGTACCCCTAAAAAGGGGTCATAACAGCAGGCAGGAACTATATCAGCTAAAGTATATCCCGGCAAAAATGAGCTTTCGGTCCTTCATGGAAAAATTCAATAGGACCGCTCGTGGCATCAAGCTCGAGCTCCGGGATAAAATCGATATTCTACAGCAGGTCCTAGGACCGTGAGGCCTTTCGGCCAGCTTGGTGAAGAGCCCACCATCCACCTTGGGAAAACTTCTTCAGAAAATCAACAAGTATATTAAGGTGGATGAAGCGCTCGGGCTTGGTTATCGGAAGCCTAGCGGGAATTCTGAGCCCGCAAGTGATCATAGGGTTTTCTACCCTAAGAAACAGTCGAGAGAAGTAGCGGCTGTGAGCGAAAAAGACGTCCCCCCGAAGCAGGAGGACAATCGGGTGTATTGCGAGCTTCATCATAATCGTGATCACCCGACCTTGAAGTGCCCGCTGTTGAAAGAAACAGTAGAGGCAATGAGTAAAGAAAAGCCCGACCGGAATGGTCAGAAGGGCAAGCGACCGGAATCCCCCCGAAGGGGCCATCAAGGTGACGATCGTCACAGGCCGCGGGGAAAAGATAATCGAGGACAACCCCGAAACTACAACGATCGGACGGAGGACCGAAGGTCTCCTTCGCCAGAGCAAGAAAGAGGCCAACACGGTCGTGAGAACCGTGGTCAGGGCCGAAGAAGAAGATGGCGGGGCCGTGGCGGCAGAGCCTCGCAGAATGAGGGTGGGAGACATGAGCATGCTGCTCCCCCACCTGCTGAAACTGGTGCCCAACCTCCTCAAAATGAGGCGGCACCTAGAGAAGTGGCCGGAGATATTTATGTTATCTCCGGTGGATTGAGAATAAATGAATCGTCCCGGGACCGAAAGAGAACTGCGCGCGGAGACTCTGCTGAGAGCTCCGAATCTGTGGCGCTAGTAAAATATGATCCCATGGAACGGTCCTCCTTCTTCAGAGAGGACATCACTTTCACCCCGGCTAATCGGGAAGGCATCATGGATCCATGTGACGATCCCTTTACCATTACTGGGATCATTGGAAATCGACGTGTCCACATAATTTTAGTGGATACTGGGGCTTCGTGCAATATGATGAAGCCCGAGGTCGCTGAAATGTTGGGAGCTGCTGCTCACGATCTCCCGATCGCCAACATAACTCTTTGGTCTTTCGACCAAAGAAGGGTTATTCTTTGCGGGAAGATGTTGTTTCCCGTTACCCTTGGAGAACCATCCAAGGACCGTTCTGAGGACCTGTAATTCATTATCGTTGAAGTTGACTTGGCTTATAACGCTATTATCGGACGGACCGGCCTGAGTAAGTTTGAGGCGGTCCCTTCTACTTATCACATGATGCTCAAGTTCCCTCCATTCATGGAGTTATTTCTGTTAAGGGTGATCAGAAAGTAGCTAGACAATGCTACATTAGCTCGTGCCGAACTTTGGCACCGATCAAAAGGGCCCGGGTGAATTTGCTGGAAGAGCTGCCGCACCCGAGGCAAGCAATGGAACCCGTAGGGTTCAAATTGATTAACCAAATTGAGGATGACTCAACCAAGACAACTCGCATCGCGGCTCATTTAACCCTTGTCTTTGAGAAAGAACTGATCCACTTGCTGAGAAGCCATGTGGATATATTTGCTTGGACCCTGGATGATGTTCCGGGGGTTGACCGATCCGATAGTGAACATCGGATCAACACTGAGCCAGGAACGAAGCATGTTATGCAGAAAAGGAGACGCTATTCTCCTGAGAAGATTGAGATCATCCGGGCTGAAGTGAATAAGCTGTTATGGTTGGAATTTATCAGAGAAATCCACTATACTGAATGAGTTGCAAACCCAGTGGTGGTTTCCAAACCGGATGGGAAATAGCGAATTTGTATCGATTTTACCGATGTTAACAAAAACTGTGAGTCAGATCCTTTCCCATTACTGCACATCGACCGACTGGTGGATGCTGTTTCTGGTAGCACCATGATGAGTACCATGGATGCTTATTCTGGATATCACCATATCTTCTTGGCTGAGGAAGATCAGAAGAAATCATCATTCATGACCGAAGATGGAGTCTACTGTTATGTGGTTATGTCATTCGGTCTCAAAAATGCTGGAGCAACATACCAAAGGTTGGTCAACAAGATCTTTAGAGAGTTGATTGGCCATATGATGGAAGTGTATGTTGACGATATGATTGTAAAATCTATGAATGATGAAGACCACCTTTCTTATTTGTCTCGTTGATTCGAAGTAAGCCGAAAATATAAGCTAAAACTAAATCCAAACAAGTGCTGCTTCGGGATCCGAAGTGGAAAATTCTTAGGATATTATGTTTCAGAGAAATGCATTGAGGTCAACCCTGAAAAGGTGCAAGCTATCATTGATATGCAACCTCCGAGAAACAAAAGAGAATTTCAAAGGCTTACTGGCCGACTAGCCGCGCTGAGCAGGTTTATTTCTAAATCCACAGACCGGGCCTTACCTTTTTTCAGAGTGCTAAGAAAAGCAAGCCATATGGATTGGATCGAAGAATGCAATTGGGTCTTCTCCGAGCTCAAAACTTATTTAAGCACTCCCCCGGTGATGGTAAGTCCAACTTGTGATGAATCTTTGGGGTTATATCTTGCGGTATCCGAAGTTGCCGTCAGCGCAGCTCTGGTGACCATACGAGATGGCATTCATAGATCTGTCTATTATGTCAGTCATTCTGTCGTATCTGCTGAAACCATGTATTCCACCTTGGAGAAATTCATGCTAGCTTTGAAGAAAGCTGTATCCAAGTTGAAGCATTATTTCGAAGGCCGAACGGTCTATGTTTATACGGATCAGCCTCTGAAAATACTGCTTAAATAGAAGGATTTGAAGGAGAGATTGGCAAAATGGGCTATCAAACTCAGCGCTATGTATCTGGAATTCCTGCCCCGAAGGGCGATCAAAGCTCAGGTTCTAGCCGATTTTGTGGTTGAAATGACTCGATCGGCCATTTATCTTAACCAAGAGGATGATCGATGGACGATCCACGTAGATGGATCAACCTTCGGAGGAAGAGGAGCGGACTTTACCCTGACAACGGTACAATGTGATCTTATTCATTCCACAGTCAAATTTTCCTTTGTGGGAACAAATAATGTGGTAGAATATAAGGCAGTATTGTCAGGAATGACATTGGCTCGAAAAATGAGAGTTAGCAGAGTGCAAATGTTCTCAGACTCGAAATTAGTAGTGGAACAATTCGCATGGAGATTTGAGACTCACGATCCGATGATGAGGTTGTATTGCGCTAAAGTTCTGGAGTTATCCAAGAAGTTCAATGAGTTCTCTCTTGACCATGTGCCATGAGGACAAAACAAGGTTGCCGATGCACTCGCCAGATTGGCTTCGGGCATACCTGACATATAGCCGAGCACTATTTCGGTCCACGTTCAGGACCGACCTTCGGTCGAGATTCCAGTGACCGATTAGTCTATTGAAGAGATCGGGACTCTATGTCATGAACTCCAGGGCTTGAATATTGATGCTACTGAATCCTTAAGAGAACCCAATTGGATGGACTCATTTATTAAATACCTCTCAAACGGATATCTCCCTGAAGATAAGTCTGAAGCCAGGAAGATAGAGGTCCAGTCTAAGAGATTCACCTTAGTCGACGGACGCTTGTTTAAAAAGAGTTTTTAGGGCCCGCTTCTGCGATGTTTATCTTCTATTGAGGCCGAAGCCGTCATGATTTATGTTCATGAAGGGATATGCGGCATTCACTCAGGGGTCCGATCTTTATACCACCGCATTATTAGAGCCGGGTATTTTTGGCCAACATTGCTCGCTGATGCCAAGCAGTACACTAAGCGTTGCGCCATATGTCAATACCACGCTCCACTCCCGCAATTGCATGGGGCTCTCCTATCGATTACCCCATTGCCTTGTCCGTTTGACAGATTGGGGATCGACATCCTCGGACCTTTTCCCCGGTCCATAGGGCAAAGAAAATTTTGTATCGTAGCGGTGGAATATTATTCGAAGTAGATCGAAGCAAAAGCAGTAGCCATTATCTCAGAAAAAGTGGTCAAACACTTTATATGGCGAAATATTGTGAGCCGCTTCGGGGTTTCCCGAGCCCTCGTATCAGACAATGGGACTCAGTTCCGTGGAAAAAGCATACGGGATTTATGCACCAAGTTAGGCATCGTGCAGCATTTCTCATCAGTGGCCCATCCTCAGACTAATGGACTTACGGAAGTATCTAACAAGGTTATCCTGAAGGGATTGAAGACCAAGTTAGAAGACTTTGGGGGTAAATGGCCCGAACACATCTATGAGGTCTTATGGGCATACCGAACCACACCTCGCTCAACAACCCAGGAATCACCTTTCTCATTGGTGTATGGGACCGAAGATGTTAGCCCGGTGGAGGTGGCCATCCGATCACCTCGGATATCTCAATACGATGAGCATATGAATGGTGAAAGGAGGTTATTGGACCTCGAGATGATCGAGGAAAAGAGAGATGCAATCTATGCACGGATGCGTGTTTATCAGCGAACTATGGAACGGACCCATAACAAACGAGTCCTCCCAAGGGAATTCTTTGAAGGCGATCTCGTCCTCAGAAGCATTAAGGTGCAGAGGAACGTTGGAAAGCTGGACAGAAATTGGGAGGGACCGTATCGAGTATCGAAGAAATTGGAATCAGGTGCGTATAAACTTGAAACATTGGATGGTATAGAGGTCCCCCGAACTTGGAATGTCATGAATTTAAGGCGATATTTCTGTGAATCTTCGATTAATATGTTCGACTCAATGAAATACATTCTCTTAAACGTAAGTAGAAACAAGTAAGTACAAATACAAACTATTTCTAATGGAATGATGGACCGATCTTGAAGTTGGGTGGTGTAGGACGAATCTGGACTGGTGACCGAAGCTTCTTGTCCGCAAGGCTCCCAAGTTGTAGTGACCGCTCTGACGAGTCAGATGCTCCTGCACTTGCCCAGCCCATGGATGAGTTGTCATTCTCCCATAACTCATTACGAACTAAAACACTCCCTTCAACGGCATTCAGTCTTTAGGAATGGCCCTTTGTACCTACGACATCTGCTACGATAAAAGGAATGGTAGTCAGCATATCGAGACACAAGATCGGTCCTAATATAAGACGTATTATGAGCAAAGCTTGGCCAACAGAACCTAAGGGACTTTATTAGAACCAAGGTTCGGCCGAAGCTTGTAAAGACTCACACTAAACGCAGACTACGCCTAGCCAATCAAGTGTTGACTCCAAGGACGGAATAAGAGTGACCCATACACAGTGTAAAACGACTGATCCAATCAGAATTGATATGAATAAACCAAACATAACGTCTGGGACCGATGGTTAACTACCTGTGAGTGTCAACGATCTTATACTTAGTGATTAAAACAACTTCGTTAAAGATAAACTTATTAGTTTATTTAGAGGTTAGTTATGTCACTTCGTTCTGGTGATTAAAATAATCAAAGCTGAAAAAGGAGAAAATTTTATATTGAATAAAGAGTAAGGCAGATACAAAGCAATGACTAGATCTAACTAATCTGTCCTTCCTCTTTATCTTCCACTTCGGGCTCCTGGGGTTCGGTCCGGGCCGCGAGCCGCTTCAACTCTTCTTCTTGATCGGCCACCTTCTGGTTGACCGCCTTCTCCATCTCTTCAAAGAGATAGAAGAAATGGTCTTCTTCTAGAACATGTTCTTCCAAGGTCGGAATAACCTGAAACTTGCCATCTCTTTCAAGTGGCTAGATCATCTTCCATCGCTCGTCCGAAGGGGAAAGCCCAAACGTCTGGATAACTTGCTCTCGCATGTTATCCAGATACTTTGCATTGTCAACCCCGTTTATGTTATCCGCTAAAGCGAATAACAAAGGGGACTGAGCGAACCCCAGAACTGCTTCCCGGACCGAACCTTCGGCCGAAGTGCGGGCCATTGTCAACTCTTCCTCCAAGGTCGTCTTCTCTTCCTGGGCCTGAAGGAGAAGCTCATTCAACTTATTCCTCTTCTCCTGGGCCCGACCATGGACTTCGTTGATTTCCGCGTATTTGGCCCGCAGCTTGGCCTCCAGGTCGGCAATACGTCCCTGAGCTGTTTGCCCCGTCTTCTCCAACTCAGAGACCTTGTCAGCTAAGAGTGAGACCTCCGTCCCGGCTCTTAGCAACTCATTTTCAAGTCGGTCACGGTCCTCCCGTACCGTGACCAACTCAGTATGCTTTATTTCAACTTGCATTTTTGCAAGATCAAGTTGATCTTGGACTTGTTGGGATACAACGCTACCACCTTGGTTCTTCTCCACGGTGATAGCAGTTGTTAAAGCTTTCCTCAACATCTGCATAAGACAAATATTCTTAAGTAAAAGTTCGGGCATTCATGTCAAATGAAAATTACCTTAGTGGTGAGGTAGAGGAAGCCTTCCATGATCTCTTCCACAGTCACGTCCGCCTGGACGTTCTCTGGGTTCTGCTCTCCATAAAGGAGGAAGTCCTTTAGGAAAGCAGTCCTCCAGGAGGTAAGCTTCCTCCCCTTGCTGAACCTGTCCAGCAGGCCCAGAGCAACTCCCCAGTCAGAGTTGGTCTTCGGGCCCGATCCAGGCTCCTTCAAAACTATCCCCTTAGTGGGGACCGGAGCGCCATCCCCCTTTCTCAGCCTCTTCAGCTCCTGCGGGGCTTCCGCTTCGGTCGCCCTCTTCCCTTTTCCTAAGGGGACCGGCGGCAGGGAGACGTTCACCTTGAGCTGGGGACCGGGGAGAACCTTCTCCATGGGAACGGCTCCCTGCAGCAACAAAGTAACAATTTTAGCATTAATGAAGGAGGCATTACCGATTTGATAGAGGCTGGATAAGCTCAATGAACGAATCCGAGCCTTTATCACCTCCTCTACCACTCCAAATACCCGAAACGTAGGCCTGTCCCCAGAAGAAGACTGCCTTGTGCAGCGAAGGGTCAGCGTGCCCGCGCCGGTTGTTTGGATCGGGGGGTCCCCGGACCCCGAAGGGACCAACGTANTTGACTGAATCATCATTAGGTTGGGGGCAAAAATGTCATTGCATCTTATTGTTTATATTTTAAATTGGTGTTTATTATAGAAGCAGTTCGCTTAATATTGGTTTTGAATGAGAAACTTAAGAAATCTTAATTATATCATAATTTTTATAAGGTCAAATTCAATCATATTCGAATTTCATTCTCATTTTTTATTCTTAATTGTAAACATCACATTAGTTTGTTCTATGTAAACATTATCATTTTTTTTATTTTTAATTGTAATATGAATAATTTTATAAATAGTTTTCATTTCATTCCTATAATAATATCTAAAATACTTATAACTTTAACTTAATTTTTTGTATATTATTGTTTTATTATGTAAATGTCAATTATTTGTAATGATATTCTTATTTTATAAATCATTTTTAAATGTTAAATTGAAAATTGTGATTTTTACGAGTATGGAATATTTTAGTATTTTTTATTAATTTGTTATTGTATTTTTTAAACTAAAAGTATAATCGATCATTAAATCTAAATACCAATCGACTAAAACGGCTAACCTGGTAATCCAAAGTATAATTAAAAATCGGTTAATCAAACCTTTTAAAACCGATAAATCGGTAAACCGCCATTTTTCGCACACCTACAATCGAGTAATCGGAATATTATCTATAAAAAATATATATCGATAAATTATAAATTTATATATCATCTGAATGCCCAATGCCATAGACGGTCTAAGATCAATCACGTGTTATCTTAATTTCATAAAGTAAATATGAGATAGAATTCTACCTAAAATATACATCACATGATGAAACACTTCAAATTAGAAATTCTAAAGAATTAAAAAGTTTACATATAATATGAGCATTACTTACATAAGAATATTTTAAAAATCACAAATAAAATATTTTAGGAAAAAAATTAAAAATAGAATGAGAAGATAAAAACAATGTTTTCATACTGGTCCGACGTACCGTTTCGGTCCGAACCGGTATACCGCTGGTATGATTGGTATATATTTTTTTAAAAAAAGTTAAAATTTCAAATTTCAAAAAAAAAAAATTTTTCCACCCGAAAAATCCGGATTCCGACCCGAAAACTCGGTACCGAGTGGTATCGATCGAAATACCGGTGCCACCCGGTTTTTGCCATACCGATCGGTATGAAAACATGGGATAAAAGTAACTATCCATTATGTTTCCAAAGACAAAAAAATTGGCAAACATAAAATGAAAAACGATAACACTTCAATTTGAATCGGAACCGGGATTTAAAAATATAGATATATATCCGTGCCTTTAAAATTGTTTATGGTCAAAAGTCATGTTTAAAAATGAGAAAAGAAAGGTCCAATTTATTTATATTATAGTTATTTAAATAAAATTGAATCAACTTCATTCAAATCAATTTTTAAAATAAAACTTCTGTTATAATTATATATGATGGATATTTTTAAAAATGGATAATCAACTAATTATAATATATTATTAATAATCCATTTTTAATTTTCTTTTTATTTCCAGAAATCAACCCAATTTGGTTTGGTTCAAAATAAAAATGAATGAGCGTGATAAGTTGAGTCATAAAAGTTGTCCGTACTAAAAAAACATACAATAATAATTAAATAGTGAATTCATAAACCACGCCTAGTTAATATGTAGATAGGTAGATAGATGCATGCAATTTAAAGTCAGCAATAAAAAGTGCGTTACAAATTATAATTACACATACATTTTATGTATAATATATCACCTAATTTATAAAATCATGTAATTTACAAAGATGTAATGTAAATAGGAAATATTTTTAGTCCATCAAATTTGTTTCATAATAAATTTTAGTCAAAAATTATTAAAATATTATTAAGCTCAAATAAAAATAGTAGTATTTATGATTAAATTAACATTTACAAACCAACTTTTAATCACATAAATTTTGGTTCTATATTAAAAATAATTTTTTGGACCCGAAATTTTGTCGAAATTTCTGACAAAAAATTCAAGATGCAAGTTTATATGTTAAACATTACATTTATATCGATCTATCGACAATTCCCAATATATATATTCATTATTACCTTAAAATAATTATCTAATCATGTACATTTTTATTAAATTAAATAATAATTTGATCAAAATCTATGAACAGATCCTAGATAATGTATAATACGATAAATAGATAATATACTTCGTATATATAAAAATTTATTTAACACTAATAATTTCAAAATAGCTCGAAATTCAAAAATTGGGACCGGTAAACCACTTCACAACAATTTTTAAAATATTTATTATTTTTTTAGACCGGATTCGAGAAACCGTACTCGACCAGAAAATGTGATATCGGGTGGTATCACACAGTATTTGATATACCAATCAATATACCGGCGATATACGACCGATTTAAAGATAATGCTTAATGCATAAATTTATTCCCAAACCCAAAATTTCGACGATATTTGAGTCGTTTCACAAAAAAATTATTTTTCGGTATAAAGTTCAAAAATTTATGTAACTAAAACATTGGATTATATATAGTAATATTTAATTTAACCATACTAAATTTATTTTAGTAATTTTATACAAAAATTGATAATATCAAATTTGAAGGATTTAATTTAAATTTGTTTGAATTGAATGACTAAAATTAATTTTAGAACAAAATTAATGGACTAAAAATGAAAATTTTCTTAATGGAATATCATATGAAAAATATTTTTGCCAATTTCCCTTATAAAGTAATTTGTTTCACTTTTGTTTTTCAATGTGTGATATCATTCAATCACATTCTCATCACAATCACATATGGAAAAACCTTATGGTTGTTAAATTTAGATTATGAGCACTAATCTCGTCTAAAAATATTTTATAGCGTTTGTTTATTACTAGTCAATTCATTATATAATTTTGAGTTCAATTATTGTAGGGACACGAGCGATATACGAGGTTGGACCCACAATATATGAGAGCTTACGTCCTCGGGAGAGCGTAGGTCTACCTTGGTTTTCACTATAATAATCAAAGTTACAAGTACAATAAAGAGATATCGACAATCCGAACAAAAACGCCATGAAAAACGATCGGAATCGCTACATCACGCCCATGATGAGGGGACTCACGACTTTGTGTCATAATGTCGCGAGTCCATGCAAAATCTCCGGACTCTCATATACTAAATCTCGAGAAAGGACAAGATATCGCGATCAGGGTCATAATCTCGCGACCAGGCTCATAAACTCGCGACTAGCAACATAATCTCGCGACTAGCCACACAACCTCGCGACTCGGCTCACAATGTCGCGAATACATGCACAATGTCGTGAGTAAGGAGGCTTGAAAAAGAGCTCTCGCGACTTTTTGACAAAAAGTCGCGACTGTGTCACAAACTCGCAAAAACGTGAACTTTGGGAAACGTGCCAAGAATTTGAATATTTTTTTAGGGCCTAGAGTCTTGTATTTATTGAAAAACTTGGCTCAATATGTCAACTTATGGTCCAAAAGTTCAGTTCTAATCAAATTTGCCCAACTTATTTAGAAAATACCCAATGAAACCGGAATAAGTTTCACAGCGTCCCGGAACTTCAAAAATGCACCCCGATCGAACATGAATAACACGTAATGCCGAGAAAATACCCGGGAATACTCTTTTACCAATTGATCGTCTCCAAATGCTTAGGAGGTAGCCAAAAAATATCGCGTAAGGTCGACAATGAGCTCTCTGAGTGCCAAATTACGAAAATATCACTGACATCATTTCCGACCGAGATCATCCAGAACAGCTCAAAACACCATCAGAATCCTCATAAGTGGGCACGAGATGCCAAAATTACGAAATTACACCTGAAATCACATCGTTCAATAAATATAATAGAAAATCAAAAATACCATTTAATCACGTCAGACGAGCTCCGAGATTATCATAATTACATAAATAACCCCGATAATATCAATTAGAGAAATAGAGAAATTAAGGTATATGATTGATGATTGTATCAATTAGATCCACTATTTAAAGGGCTTGAACTAGTAGCTAACTAGAAAAATATATCAATGTCTTTGTCATATTTTGCTAGAGAAAAATTATAGTGTAAATGATGAGTGAGTCATTAATCATATACATAATCTCTATCATTCTCCGTCTATAGCTAGGAAATCCTCATAATGACCATTGTTTAAATCACTATTTTAATTGTCGAAATTTTGGTTGTAACAATTTAGACCGGTATTTTAAAAAATTGCAGTTGGTACGAGTGTTAAACGGGTTCAAATCTTATTTGTTTAATTTAGGAAAAAAATAGATATGAAGTTTGAATAGATTTTTTTAGTAAAAAATATAATTGAGAATGTGTATATCCATACATATCTTTATACTCATACATCTTTGGTATATCTTGAAATTTGTCTCATATCGGAAAAAGAAGTGGGATTGATTAGGTTTATAAGGGGGAAATTTCTATCATATATTGACTTGATCAAGTCTTTTAAATGTGTAGATTCCTTTTCTTAATCCCGTTCGTTCACACTTCCTCATCGTTATTTCGGTCAGACTCTATAATTTCGACATGGTATCGGAGTTGGTTCGGTTCATTTCAAGTCGCAACCTTATGGTTGGACTTGAGGGAGAGTGTTGAAATTTGTCGCACATCGGAAAAAGAAGTGTGATTGATTATGTTTATTAGGGAGAATTCCTATCACATATTGACTTGATCAAATCTTTTAAATGTGTGAGTTTCTTCTTTTAATCTCATTCGTTCATACTTCCCCATCGTTATTTCGGTCAGACTGTATAATTTCGACATTATACCAATATAATTTTTTTATTCTTATTTTATTATTTCTTTAATTGTTTTTAAAAGATTGGTTTAAATACAATGCTGCAAAAGTAGTATAATTATAACCGCATACTTTTACTTTGTTTTTGCATTAAAGGGGAAGCAGTCTTTCATTTTAAATTTCACGAAGTTTTTGAGAGATTAAGACTGCTGCCGTTGTTCCTTTTTAGCTTGACTTTAACGCCGTCAATTGCAGGCTGTTAATATTGGCTGCCTAGTTTTAATTGCCTTGTCCGTTTCAGATTAGACAACTTTTTTCATTCATTACATTTGCACATGAATTCATATGATATAATTAAACCTATGGATATCAACTGAGAGTTACCATAAACATAAATGTTAGGAATAGTACTCCGGTGATACTTGAGGTTCGATCAGCTGACCGACCATATGTAACGAGTGACTAAAGCCGATCGGTGTAGAAGATCGATTTGAGAAACCTAAAATGAAGATGTCTATTAGATAGCGATTGGATTGGATTTGAATCTTCTTATTTTGTTGGTTATATTATGTTATATTCTAATATGTACCATATAAATAGTGAGTTTTATGAGCACAACTACGATTAATTAAGCGTTTAATATATTGTTTTTTATTCTTTTTGTGATAGTGAATTCATGACTGGAGTTATGAGTTTACAGTGTGTCTATCATTTTCTTAATTTACGTTTGATTATCATCGTATTAATTTGATCAGGTCACATATAAAAGGAATTCTGTTAATCGGATGAATTTACCCAAGAATAAACACATTTCATCCTTTTTTATAGGTTATGATTCAATGATGTTGTTTGGAAGGGCAGTGCACCGCCCGGTACGATCAACATGACGTATTTGTATTCTATTTTAACCAAACATCATTAATAACTACGTTCGTATGAACTCACAGTTCATTTAACCTAACGGTAGTCCAAACGTACTTGTGAAATGCCTACTTTACCCTTCATAAATTAATAAATGATATATAATTAATTAAAAGTAAGAGCAAAATAGTCATTTTATAATATTACGATCATTTTATCGTTGTTTCAAAAACAGTTTTTTAAATCACGATCAGCTCAACTCACAGCGCAGTATAATCATCTCAATTCACCGTTATTTATCTAACAATATTCCAAATGTGTTTCTCGAGTGGTTTTAAATTAATAAATTAAAACTCCATTTTTTGTTGAGTTTATTTTAGTAATTTGATTTTTATGCTGATATGTATAACTAAATATTATATATAATAAATATAAAATATTAATTTGTACATATATTGTTTCATATTACCATTTTCATCACTAATTTACTTTACAATTTACACTTTATATATGTTTTCCTTTTTATATATAGTTTTTACTCTACACTATTAATCTATTTTATTTTGTGTATTTATCGTTAAGAAATCATGATTTAATCATCGTTACTAAAACCAACCGTTACATTATTACAATTTAAAAAATGATTAATTTACTCATACTTATAATAATATAATATGATTATATTATATATATAAATGTATATTATATAAATCACGGTTAAGATAACACAATTTTTAAAAATATATTTATGAATTTATTATCCTTATACACATTACCACCCAGAGAATACCTCAATTTTTAAAAGTTGAACTATATAAACATAATATTAAATGACATTGTTGGGACTAATTTGGTTTAATGAAATTATTTGGTTGGTGATCCATGGATTTTAATGATCAAATATAACTTGTTAGATAATTCGAATTGACTTTGTACTATTAAGAGTTTGAATGAATGATATCATATCACACATTGAGAATTACAAGTGGATTGACACATTAAAATTGATGAAATTTAAGATATATATATAACTAAAAAAATGTGTTTACTTTATTAAAACACATTAAAATTGACACAACCTAAAGTATAATGATAAAAATAATAGCTTTGTTTAATAATCATTACTCGATTGTTGGGCATAATTATGTTGTTTTATTTCGTGTCTAGATAAAGCGAAGGCAAAGCTACTCAACCTTTAAGTCTCATGATATCAGTTCCCAAATTAGAGAATTTAGTTAGGGATTTGAGCTCCATGTGTAGTGTGTTGTGCAAGCAATACTTTGCCTTAACAACCACAATTAATCACTCTTTTAAATTTTCAGTATATCGAAAATTTCGTTCGTATCGGTTTCGATCGATATTTTGACAAAATACCGACCGGTATGAATTTTTTGTGGATCGGGTCGGATTTTATTTAGGAAAAAATAAAAAATAAATATTTTATAATTTAATTTATTTTAATATTCCAATACGTATCAGGTATACCGATCTAATGAACTTGTCTGGTATACCGACAGTTAACAGTTTTTAAAACATTCCAATCCATGTGGATTTGGGGAAATGCAAGATTTTCAACAATGAACATTTTTGTGTTGTAACACTACGTGGCATGCGACTAGATTGAATTTGATTTGGTAAAATTGTTAGAATATGATTTTTGACTCGATTCTAATTTTTAAATAAAATAATATTAAATAACAACAAAATATATAAATAAATATCAAATTTTTTTAGAGTTTCATAAACTCAAAATCTAAAACTATAAATATTTTATCAATTTATTCTATAATATGATTTACTTTCATAAAAAATGAATATCGTTAAACGATTCCATCGCTTCCCCAAAAACAACAACTTTCTTCTCCATCACTTGCACGAATAATTCATAAATACAACAACTATATAATAAAATCATGAAAGCACATAACTCATTTCTCCGACAAATTAAAGATGAAATTCATAAAGATGTCGTTTGGTATGAGGTATCAAGAGTTGGAAGAAGTCGGATAGTTTGATTTCTAAAAAACTTGAGGATCAAGCTGATCAAACATCAGGTATCAAGAGCTGCATTGCTGGAATAAAACCTATTGACAGGAGTTAAAATAGTAACGGAATTAAATAGTTTCTAAGGAATAGGGTTTTGATGAATATCCCAAGATAGTTAGTTAAGTCAGTTTGAACAATGAACCTCAAGGCAACAACTCATTCAAATATTACATTGCAATTTTATAACAAATGGAAATAAGCTGTTCTGGCTTGTACCTGTAGAACAAGAACACATTACTTTCTTCCCCTGCTAAGCCTCTGAAGATGGTAATTGATTGTGCCCCAAGGCTTTTTCTTATTGCTATTCTGCACATCCAACACATTATATCAACATCCCAACAAAGGGAAAGCTCCAACTTTGCCAGTCAAGGAAAACAAGGCTTAACATCATGCACACAATTCATAAAAGAAAATATAAACAACCTACACAACTTTGGCACAGTCAAGGAAAGGGCTTAAAACAAGTATGAATTCGGGCTCATCAATATCTGAAATTCTGAATTCATATCAGAAGAGAGGGAGAGCTTAATTACCTGAGAAGCCATGCAAGAACTCAATAATGACTTCTGCCGGTTACATCTTTGATCATTTCCTTGACTCAGAGCCATACAGCTGATAAACGACATCATCTCTTGCATACAAGGTTTTTGAAGATTTCCAAATTTCTTTGGATTTATATACAAACCGCCAGCTTTTCTACCCATTTTTTAACCTAGCAGTTCCAAAAAACATAAACATTAGGAAAATAAGCAAGTGATAGGGTACGCAGGCTATAATTTATGGATTTGTGCACAATTCCGATAAACCTATCGGCAGTGAACCTAAATAACACGATTCATGTAACGAATTCCATGAATAGGAAACAGAAATCGAGTCAATTAACAGATCCATGAATATCAAATGGCAAACATACCTAGGAGAAAGGCGATAGAGTTTGATATTGGGAACGAAGACACCGTGCAATTCAACGGCGCAGCCGCGGTTGCTTAACAAGGTAAATGGGCCAGA
This sequence comes from Utricularia reniformis, assembly GCA_009725065.1. Classification (NCBI taxonomy): domain Eukaryota; kingdom Viridiplantae; phylum Streptophyta; class Magnoliopsida; order Lamiales; family Lentibulariaceae; genus Utricularia; species Utricularia reniformis. The sequence continues at coordinate 91,130 of RWGZ01001454.1, forward strand.
ACTTGTTTATTCTAATTTCTGTTGGGTTATAAAGCTTTCGTAAGAAATGCCCAGCCCAAGCTTAATCAATGCCCAGCAAATTCATTGTTTTTAACACAAATTGTATCGAATTTGCTCAAACAATGTTTTAAAGTACGGAAACATTGAAATGTAGTTTAGCGTTCGTTCTTATATTGGTTAACTAAAATAATTAATATATCGTTTAAAAATTATTAATATTTACTAATATATAGAAAATATATCATGATAAGGTTTATTATGAACTATGAAACTTATGTTTTAATGACTCTTATATTGGTATATCTTTTTTAAACATTCATATGTATATATTTTATTTATCAAGAATTTGTTTCACTATTATAAACGTTATTAATAGCACACATATCAATTATAAAGTTTTAAATAATGAGTTGTGAAATTTCATTATTTGTGTTACTCTTGATTTATTAAGTTTCTATAAATAGATAATATTTGTTTTGGAATAAATATATTATTATCATTGTTAAGTTCTCTCCAAGAGTGTGTGTTAAAAATATTTAGTGGAAAAAAATTCATTCTCAACTCTATATCTCAAAGTAAATAATAAATTATAGAGATCATATAATTTTAAATTCCTTAACATTAAGGTTTGATAAAGTTTTACAAAAATTATTTATCCTACACAATCTCTAGTTAGGTAAATTTCATCCTTAGTTATATTGGGAGTTATACAAATTTGTATATTTACATTTTGAATGAAATATTTTCTCCATCAAAGTGACAATCATTCTAATAGAGCCAATAAGTTAAACAAATTTATCCTACAACAATATTTGGGTACTTGTTCCAATAAGAAGTTTTATCTTTAGGAAAAAAGTAAATATATGGGTTCTAGATGAAAACTATTAAAAGTTGAGAAAATGATGTATTTGATCCTTATAGTTTTGTCCTCAAAGGTTGTTTTGGCATTTTTAGTCCCTAGTTTCAAATTTTGGTAATATCGATCCTTAAATTTCATATTTAATCCTCTAAATGAAATCGAACAAAATCGGTTCCCTTAAGATATGGGGACTAGATGAAAACTATTAGAAGTTAGATTAATTCAAAGTATATACTATGATATAAGTGAGAAACAAATCATTAGTAACAACTTGCAATTGTACTTACATTAATTTATAACCATTTTAGCTGGTCATTTAATCATACCGTGTGTAATTTTACGAGAAAATGATGTATTTCGTTCATAAATTTTCATAATTTTGTCAAATTTGATTACTATCATTTGTGATGATATATTTAATACCCAAACTTTAAAGTTTTAGAATTTTGATTTTCAAAATTTGTAATATTTATCAAATAAGATCTCCAATGTATTATTGATATCTGAAATTTGATTTTAGTAGAATATCTCATTTTCAACAATTAAAATTTCTTAAAACTTATTATATCATGCATACTAAACATTGATAACAAGTTTTTCAAAATTACAAGAATATCAATTTTACTATTTTCAAAGTTTAGTATCACAATTATAACATTTTAAGTAAAAAATTATCAAAAATCAAATTTTGTTCTCTATTGAGTATTTATTTTATTCTTTGTTTTATTGATTCTCTCCAACCCTAAAGACTGAAAACCCGCCCATTTGTCTGTCTGGTCTGGCTGCTTCCCAACGAAAAACCCTCACTCTTCGATTCTTCATCTTCAAAACTACCATTTCATTTCCCTCCTCAGCTGCCGCCGTTCCTTTCTCGCATTTCTTCCTTCTGAGAACCGCTCGTATTTCATCTGTGTAGTATAATTTTGAGATGCGCTGGAGTTATGCAGAAGCTTCTAAGAAGAAGCCCTGTAGCCTGTANATTATTTGATACTTTAACAATATTGACATTTTTGGATTAGAGTCAGCAGTTCAGGTGACTCTTACAACGTGGCGGTTACCAGGGCTGTCTTTTTCTGCCATTTTCGTGACCTTGTCAAAATCTATGTATTTTATACAAAAGATGTGCTTATGATTTATAAATCACTAGCGTGGTTTCTTTGGTATAACTTTTTAAAATTGCGCTGTGGTGAAATTTAGTGAAGTATGATAATTGTGAATTTTTAAATATGTTTAGTAAAATTGTAATATTATGATCGCGATTTATGTAAAAATATTAATATACCTTTATATATATATAATAATAAATATAATTAATAGAATTAAGGGTAAATTAGTCTTTTCTAAAATAACGATGAGACCACAGCTGGTTTTAACATATGTGATGAAATCGTGATTTTTTAACGATTATCACATCACAATTAAGCTTGTGTTTTGTGTAACATAAGAAAATCACGATCTGGACATCATATCGCACCTCACCGCAGTTTTAATTTGAGTACCAAACAAACCCAATATTTGTATATAATCAATATATTTGTAAATTATTCGCGGTGTAAGATTTGTTGCACTAAAAAATGATTGTTTTGGATAAATGGTGGAATCCATTGATTATACTTTTAATAAATTTAGTATTTATTTATTTATAATTTTATTAAAAATTGGAGATGAATAAAAAATCTGAACAGTTCAATCATGGGAGTCAAATTGAATGTTAACGAGTCGATCTTAATTATAAATTATTGGACACATATATGCATGACCTTGTCCAATCACCAAAAGTAGTACTTAGGCCATCCTTATCGCTGTCCAATCTGACTGGACGGCCAACGTGTCATCCTCTTGGACAAATGGAGGAAAGAGAGTGTCTTGATCATACATTCTCTTTCTATGTTTTTATTAAAAAAAAATTTAAAAGTTAATTTTAAAATAATTATAAAATATAAATATTTATAATATATTTATATCATGATTTGATCGATAATATTATAAGTCTAATATATTTGATATGTAAAAAAATATAATTCAAAAATTATAATTATCCGAACATGGTTGTAGAGATGAGAGGAAAGTTATTTATAAAATTAAAGAATGATAATGTGTAAAGAGAGAAAGCTGATGTAGATGAGAGAATGTTGTTTCCGGACAAGGTTGAAGATGACCTTATTGGTAAATAAAAAACTAAATATTTATTTAGAATTCAAAAATAAAAAATCACTTTATTCAAAATATTGAAATTTTTTAAATTATTAAAGTTTTATTGGATTTTATTATTTAAATTTTGTACTAACAACATAGAATTTAGGTAACCCGAAAGAAGATATTTAAGAATCGAAAATATCTTTATTCAAGATATTGAAAATTTTTAAATTGATTAAAATTTTATTTTGAATTTATAATTTTTCTAATTTAAATTTTGTACTAACAACATATAAGACACGTTTGGAACAACATTTGATAAATATCGGTGAGTTGAGATGATTATACTCTGATGTGAGGTGAATTGATCTTGATTTAAAAAAATTGTTTTTGAAACAGCGGTGCAGTAATCGTGATGTAACAAAATGACTTTTTTGCCCTTATTTTTAAATAATTTTATATAACTTTAAAATTATTTTTCATATTATTTTATGATGAATATGTTATGCCAAAACTAAATTTTTAAATTATGATATATATTTTTATAATTTGAACATGTAATTGATAAAATATAAGAAGTTATTGATCAAATTTATTTTTTTAAAAAAATTAAACTATAATTTTGCTAATGGTAAAATTGATATTTGGAAGATACGTTCTAGTGGTCGTTGGGTTAAACCAATTGTGAACTCACCGACCGCTGTTTTTTGCGGTTGTACGAACACAATTATTAATGATGTTTGGTAAAAATATAATATAACTACGGTACGTTCACCGCACCAGGCGGTGGACTATCGTTCCAAACAACACCATAATTTTGATAACTGCAAAAAGGGCAAAGGGTCCAAAGCAGGAAAAATATGGAGAATTAATTCAATAATCAACATTGACAAATATAAAGCATATAGATTTATTACAGTACAATATTAATTCACTTAACAAACAATTGTCAATTAGTAATGAACAAATCGAGACTTAGAATGCATTAAAACTCAAGAGAAGTTTCCCATGATTTTATGGCTAAATTTTCACCTATGAAATTGTACAAATGTTGGAAAAAATACGTTTGCTTTGACATTTAGAACTACATTGCATTTACAAAAAATATATTTTTTAAAGGCACAAAAAAAGCAAAATTATGATATATTCATTCTTAAAAAATCACGTTTTCATTGTTGCGGCTGCTAAAACTAATGTTGACACAACCACGATTTAAAAAATAATTAATTTACTTTAATTTTCAATAAAAAAAAATTATCCTGATTTATATTTACATAAAAAGATACATTAAATTTTTTTACATAAATTACATGTAGGCAGTTCACATCCGTCCTTAGAAAAGAGAGAGACCTCTCTCTTTTCTTACATTAAAATAATCATATATCCCAAATTAAGGCAATATGTTCACAGGTTGCGGTATTCTCATTCTCTTCTTCTGCGATTTTTTTCGTTGCTTAACAGTAGGGTTGTGAAATAACCATTCTTAGGTAAAATCTCAACTTTACTTCATGAATATCACTACAATCGTAACTGGGAGACACACTGTCGAAATAGCTTTTTGACTCTTCTTGTTTGGAGTTAGGGTTACATGTTTCATTTGTGGATTTTTATGGTTTGTGAATGTTTTTATTATTGAGTAGGTAATTCATGTTTGTGATGATGTTGATTATGCATATTAAGAATTTTGAAATATTTTTACAGATTTTCCGTTGATTTATTTTACCTAAATTTCTAATGGCACTTTATTTATATTTATTGATTTGCAAAAAGAAAGCTTACTCGAAAATTCTACTCTTAATTTGCTAGTTGATTTAATTCAATTTATTCACTAGTTCATTTGATTATGTTGATTTTCTAAAGTAATTAGAAATCATTGCAAACTTAGTCTCATTACTCTTCGGATATGTGACTTCATTCCTTAGAGTTTAATATCTACACTAATGTTTTCTACTTATTAATTGGTATCTCATATCATAATTCTATCTAGTAACTCGTTATGGAAATTTTTTTTCATTACTTCAAGATATATAATTTTTTGAGTTTTGAATTGATGTGTTTCTTTCATAATTCATGATTAAATCATAACCAGCCCTCCAATTAGTTAAATATAACTGCTCTAGTCAAGATTTACACTTTATTTATAATTTTCAAACTTATATTTATGTTAATATGGTGTAATAACGATTTTTAAGTTTTGCATTTACAGTTTATGGCGACTTCTCAAAGATGGACAGAAGAACAAGTTGATTTTTTATGTTCTGTGTGGTTGAACACTTCCGTCGACCTGGTAACTGGCAATTCTCAGAGGATAGAATCATTTTGGAAGGCAGTGACAACTTATTATTGCAAAGCAATTACCTCGGGCGGGAATACATCAAGAATTCGTGACTCTGAAGCTTTAAGGAAGAAATGGCGCATGATTTGCAATGATGTTCAAACTTTTTGTAGGAAATATAATAGAGTGAGTCGTGCTCATCCAAGTGGCTTTAACAGTTACGACTATGTTGATAAGGCTTTGGAAGCATACCACTCCGAGGTTGGAAAATCATTCACTTATTTGAAAGCTTGGAAAGTGTTGCGGGATCAACCTAAATGGAGGACGGTATATCTATTCGTTTACATATGCCGTTTGTTTGTCTTTCATGTTATGTTAGTTAACTTCTTAAGTTAACTTAATATAGGTCATTGATGGTGGAATTTCAAGAATCGGAGGAGGAACACAAATGAGTGATGCTGGGGAAATTAGATCATCGATCCAATCGTCACAGATGCATTCTGAAACTAAGTATGGTCCACAAGTTGAGCAACGTCCCATTGGAAGGGATAAAGCCAAACGACAACGCAATGCAGGAAGAATCTCTAACCAAATGTCCAACGAAAAGAAAGAAATTTTGGTGTCGTATGAAAAAAGGTTAGCAGAACACAGTTCTAAGTTAGATAGACAGAATGATCTATTTGCTGAACACAATGCAATTTCGTCGACTCGAGAGATGAGGAAATTATTTGAGATGAACACCAGCGTCCTTAATGAGGTGCAACTTGGAACAATATCTGATCAACCTACCATGAACTTGAGCGATGATGATGATTGACTCGTTAGTATGCTTTGTAACTTTTTTACCTTTCGTTAGAATACTAAAATATCTATCACAATGTGACTTTCTCGTTTTGATGCGGTTAAAATATGTTTTATGTTTTGGAACTATGTTTGTGTATGAGTGAACTTTTTTACAATTGCATCGTAATTTTGTAATTGTGTTGATCAATAATGTTGAGATAATGAAATCATTGATGTGGTTTGTTTGCATTTAAATCGAACAAAAATATTTGTCATTGTATTGTTTTTTATCAATAATGTTATATCTATCCCAACTACTCTACCTACTCGACCTAATATTTCACCTACTTCTTCTATCCAATTACTCAATTATTTATCTCATATCTACCACTATTACCTAATGTTATTTAAGAATGACTTCATTGTTTGTTTGGAAGCATTTAAATCGGACAAAACTATTTGTCATTGTATTGTTTTTTATCAATAATGTTATATCTATCCAACTACTCTACCTACTCCATCTAATATTTCACCTACTTCTTCTACCCAATTACTCACTTATTTATCTTATATCTACCACCATTACCTATTATTATTTAAGAAAGGCTTCATTGTTTGTTTCAATCATCCCAAGTCTTCATCATCATATTTTCTCACTGCGAGATGAATCCCAATAATATACCTGTGGAGTTATACAGCTTTCAGAGTCTAGGAAATATATCAGACTTGATATCGCCTACAGTGGAATATCTAATGGAGGAGGAGCAACCCGGTGAGTCGTCCAATAAAGTAAGAAGACGTAAGTCTGGGAAGCATCATGTAGTCGAGCATGGTCGGGAGACTGGGCACGCTCGACTGATGGCGGATTACTTCACTACCAACTCAACATACACCACTGCATAATTTCATCTTCGTTTTAGAATGTCTCACACATTATTCGAGCGGATCTCTGCAGCTGTTGTAGCAGTAAATCCCTATTTCGAAGAAAAACTAGATGCTACTGGCCGTTGCTCTTTATCGACACTTCAAAAGTGCACGGCTGCTATACGTATGCTAGCGTATGGTTGTTGTGCTGACGCATATGATGAATACGTTCGTATTGGTGAAACCACTACTCTTGAGTGTCTTAGACATTTTGTATCATCAATTCGAACTGCATTCGAAGCTAGGTACATGAGACGTCCGACCTCCGAGGACATTCAATGCTTGATAACATGGGCAGATGACCGTGGGTTCCCAGGAATGCTTGGAAGTATCGATTGCATACACTGGAAGTGGAAAAACTGTCAAATAGCTTGGCAGAGTCAGTATGCTCGTGGTGATAAAGGTTTCCCTACAATAGTTTTAAAGGTTGTTGCTTCTGCGGATACTTGGATCTTGCATGCTTTCTTCGGAACGCCTGGGGCAAATAATGACTTGAACGTTCTGAGTCACTCAACTTTATTGGATGATTTACATACAAGCAAAGCACCAGAAGTTCATTTCTCCGTGAATGACAATACATATAATATGGGTTATTACTTGACTGATGGGATTTATCCAGAATGGCCAGTGTTCGTAAAATCAATCACTCTCTCTCAAACGGAGAAAGCACGACTATTTTCTGCTCGACAAGAGAGTGCTCGAAAGGATGTAGAGCGAACTTTCGGAATACTTCAAGCGAGATTTGGAATTATTACTAACCCTGGTCGTTTATGAGATCAACAAACTCTATTAGATATCATGTACGCATGCATTATATTGCACAACATGATTGTTGAAGATCGAGGCCATGTTCTTACTTCCGATTCGATGCAATTTGAACAAGAAGATGTTAATCAACAAACATCTTCTCTACCTGATCAAGCTAATGTATCATTTCAAGCATATCTTCAACGCTCAATGAAGTCTAGGGAAGTGAGAGCTCATCGTCGTCTTAAGGCTGATTTAATAGAACATATGTGGGCTCATTCTCGTACTAATTAGTGCATTCTACTTTGTATAAGTATTGTTGTTTGAATCACTTTGTTTACTTAATCAAATGTTCTAATGTCAATGTTAATCTAAAAATATTTTAGCTTACTTATGTTCATTTTATTTACCAATAATAATGATTTGATATGTTAAAAATGGAAATAAAAAAATAAAATAAATAAAAATTGTAATTGTCCGGACATGGTTGTAGAGTTGAGAAGAAAGTTGTTATTTAAAATATTGATATTAATATTATAGAAATATAAAGATTATGTGGAGAGAAAAAAACAAGTTTCCGGACGGATAATGATGGAGATAGCCTAATGTTACATTACACTTATAAATTTACTATTATTTTATTACATATCACCACACATTACCATACTCAACTTTTTTAAGAGAAAATTGCATAATTATCCCATAAACTTATGAGATATGTAAATGGCATGTCATTCAAATTATGAAATTGCAAATATTACATTTAAAGTTATCAATACCGTTTGTTTTTTACTATTAACATTCTAGCACCCGGTTTCCCGTAAGTTTAAAAACGTTTGAAAACCCCCCCCACAAAGTACGCAAATAAGACATGTTTGAAAAATTATACAAAATTAACCATTGATGTTCGAGAATTATGCATAAAATATTAAATATTAACGAATTCATTAAAATATCAATAATAAATGTTATTGAAAACTTTGGGTGGCTTATATGCATTTAATTGAAATTAGAAGACTAAAAATACATATTTTTGTTTAAAAAATGTATCATATTTATAATTTCGTAACTTAGAAGACATATCATTTATACAATCCATAAATTGGAGGTCATAGGCAAACATCATCCATTCTTTTAATAGACATCCCAAGCAAAAAAATACATTATGAGAATGAATATAAAAAACAAATAAATCAATTAATATATAAATTTAATTATCATAGTTTCATGATTTTAATAATTTTGGTTTCCAAATTTTCATGATTGTTGAATTGTTATCCCAAGTATCGAGATGACAAAACCAATCATCATATTTTGTAAGTTATATCAAAATCACTTCCCAAAGTTTAATCCATATAATATAATTGATCTCGAAAGATTTTAATTTTAGCTTTGTGATCCTTGGTTAAAATCAGTGTTTTCATACCGTCCGGTACGACAAATTTCGCTGGGTACCGGAATTTTCTTTCGTACCGCCAATACCGAGTATTAGGGTCGATATCCGAGTTTTTTCGTGTCTAATTTTAAAAAACTAATTAAATATTAATTTTTTTAAATATAAAATAAAATAAAATTGGTACCAACCAGTATACCGATCGTACCACTCCGAACCGGTACGTAATTCCGGACCAATATGAAAACATTGGTTAAAATCAAATTTTGTAGACCTATTTTGCGACTTTATGAATCTAATTTGCTAAATATTACAAAGTGGTGTACCAAATTCGTTTGGGAACTAAATATTCCAAATTATGGGAACAAAATTTACCAAAACTACGAAAATTTGGAGATCGAAAACACATTTTTCTATTAAAAACAATAATAGCATGATTAGGCATAAAGTCGTGATATCACAAGATAACATAAGGCAATTTCAAAACATGGAATTAGACACTTCTGATATATCAGATACCACTTGTTCATACTCACCCTTCAACTTCTCTTCTTCATCTTGGCTAAGTTCTCCCTTTGCTGGCTTCGTCAAGACGAGCACACAGCACGTAGGTCTCTTCGTCGATCCAGCATTAGCAAGGTCCTATAAGATAACATGATCACAAGAAGCATTTGAGCATAACGACGCTATCAATGCCAAGATTACATAATATCTCAAAGAAAATATCATAATGCCGACAAATCAATGGAATAATCGATACATGACTCATGTATGAACTTAAACTACATCACAACGTTTCGAAAGAGTCAACCAAAAGATGAAATTTGGATTAAAACTACGCCCTGGGAAACGCAGCAATAGGATGTATAACAAGATAAAACTACATCATCATGATGTTTCGACACAAGTTATGGAATCAACCAAAAGATTCATAACAAAATAAATTGAGTCTGCTTGAAATTTGAACTAAAACAACACCCTGAGAAACGTAACGATATGATGCATAACACGAGTAAATAGCAAGCATTTGAACTTAAACTACATTAGGAAATTCTAGGAAAAAGTTTGCTGCAAGCAGAGGCAGGCAAAGAAAGTGAAGAGAATCTTACTTCTTTCGATGGAACATAGATGTAGGGTATGTTTGATTCTTCACATAAGATCGGAATATGGGTTATGACATCTATTGGTGACACATTCCCGGCAAGGACACAAATTCTGCAATCATTACAAGGATAGTCAAATTCAAGTTCAAATACGTAATATCATAAAAAACTACACAAATTAGTCAATGATTACTCATATAAGCTAGCTTGCATAAATCCCGACAACCAAAAAACAACAGAAAAGCAGTTAATGTATATATTGGTTAAGAGAGGAGGAAACGTAAGAATAAACTATTAGAGGAACAAATGAAGAGATTCTTGGTTAGCATGAAAAAAAGTCTAACCCTTTATTTCCCTTGCGAATACTTTTGACGACTTCCTTAACTCCCCTCTTCAGACATTTGTTCTCCGAAGCTAAATTAAAAAAAAATCTCAACAAGATTAAGAAACATCGACAATAAGCAAACACAAAAAATAGGTTGAATATAATTCAGACCTCTACGAACGAGTTTGAAGGTGCGCTTGCAGAGTTTCTTGCCAGCCAATGGTTTGGCTATTGGAGCGAGATTTACCAGCTTCTTCTTCTCCCTCTCTTTCTGCGCCGTCTTGTCTGCCTCGCTATCACTCCCCATAGTATCTCAACGCCGGAAAACTGGAACAGAGTGCAGAAGCGGCTGGCGGCGAGTTAAAAGGGTTTTTGGTTGAAGCGAAAAACTAGGGTTTAATAGCTGAACCATGAAGTACTGATACTGAATTTACCTTTCTCGCCTTGTTAAATTTTAATATCCAAAAATATAAAATAAATATTATAAATCCAGAAACGACCTAAATACTATGGCGATACACATATATAGTCCCCACTGTTTAGGCATAATGGTAAATTGAGTCCCCACTGTTTATGCATAATGGCAAATTGAGTCCCTATCATTTTAAAATTTTGGCAATTTTGAACCCCAAAGTTTTAGAATGGCAAAACATGTCCCCAACTTTTATATGGTTTGGCAAAACTAGTCCACATTGTTTATCAATTTCGGCAATGTTAGTCCCCAAACAAAAACAATGGCGTATTTGATCCTCATAATTTCAAAGTTTTGGCAAAAAAGGTCCCCAACGGTGTTAGAGATTCTNCGCCATTTTCCGAAATTGAAGTCATTTGAAAAATTACTAATTTAATATTACAACTAGTATTATACAAATACTCTTATTCTTTTTATATATATCCATTTTTTTATAAAATCATTATAATCATACCACAATTTTACCAAATATTTCTAAAAATTCACGATAATAGATCCACATTACTTTAATAATTGATCCAAATAAACGCATTTCAATAAAATGAAACAGCAACAACAACCGATAATCATGCTTTAAAGTATCGTAATTAGTCATCGAAGCGTTGTATAATCGAATTGGAAACATTATAGTTTTTTTTCATTAAGATTTCAGAAGCCAAATCTCTCATTATAAAGCCTGCATCTCAAGATGAACATGAGAGCCACCATTAGCAGATGTAGAAGATGACTCCTCTCTATGACCATCGCCACTCATCTCCTGAACCGGAGGCGGATTAACGACAGTCATCGGAAAAGCCTCTTCGTCTATCAATCGAGCCTTCATTTCTCGATGCTCTTGACATAATGCACAATAATGTAAGCAACAGTGAACTAAACACGGATCACATGGCGAATTCTGCATTATAACGACACAAGAAGATGAAACATTGAAAGATTTATAGGAATGAAGTATTTGGTAGAGATAATTAATACTTGGAGATGATATTTCTTCTGTAATGTTTGTCGAGCGAGACCGGTATATATACCGCACATCCACCAACTGAAGAATAAGCCTTCGATGATTAGAAATGTTGTTCTTGGTTCGATGATACCGTGTAATGCAGCAGTTGTTGCGGCTAAAGCTAAGCCGCCTTCGACAAATATAGCATGACAAATACATGGTCCAGTCCAAGGAGTTTCGTCGTCTCGCATTTGTTCTAAGTTGCGACCGAAGAGAATGCACGGACAAAACAGGCCTGTTCTGCCTATTTCATTACACAAAAAATATGTATTTCTTTCAGGTCATTATCGAAATGGTTAAAAATCCCATCGCATACTTATCGAGATACCGACAAAAAGATAAATTCATGTCCATTTTATCATGCTAGCTGAGCAAGTGCAATAATTTTGCAACTTTCTGGATACAATTCAAACTAATTGAAATGTAACCGAGTAAACTGAAATAACATCTCCGTTAAAAAAAACTGAAATAACATCGCATGCTTATCGAGCTAACGAAAAAAAGATAATTTTCATGTCCATTTTTATACATGCTAACCTATCAAGTGAATGAACTTAAAACATTCTGAATTCAATTCAAACTAATTGAAATGTAACTGAGTGAACTGAGATAACATCACATGCTTATCGAGCTACCGAAAAAAAGATAATTTTCATGTCCATTTTTATACACGCTAGCTGAGCAAGTGAAAGAACTTACAACTTTCTGGATTCAATTCAAACTAATTGAAATGTAACCGAATAAACTGAAATAATCGCATGCTTATCGAAATACCGACAAAAAAATAATTTTCATGTCCATTTTTATACATGCTAGCTGAGCAAGTGAAGGAACTTACAATTTTCTGGATTCAATTCAAACTAATTGCAATGTCACTGAATAAACTGAAATAACACCGCATGCTTATTGAGATACCGAAAAAAAAGACAAAATTCCAAATTTTACTGAATAAAATTGCATGCTTATCGAGATACCGACAAAAACTATAATTTTCATGTCCATTATTATACATGCTAGCTGAGAATGTGAAAGAACTTACAACTTTCGGGATCTCCTGTACAATCGAAAATTCCAGTGGTCCAAGGTTCATCAGCAGGAGCTTGATAGCTTTCTGGTAGAGACTGTCCACATTCATTGCACTTTCTAATATGCAACTGCAGTAAAAATATACACAAATCAAATTATAACCACCGTAAAGTATCGCATTCTCGTCGCAACCCAAATGCTAATACTAGGCTTTGATAAACAATTAAAAAGAATAGAACGAAGCCTAAGAATCTAAAAAGGATCAGGGTTTGGGAGATCATTCATCATTGTGTCAAAATAGAATAAATATGAACAAATCTATGGGCAATTAATCTCATATTTCGCACAAATGATACATTAAAATAATCGAATATATACGAAAACTGGAAAGGGGAAAAAGAGACCTGAGGTACATCGATGGGCATATTAAGTTCGCCAGGTTTGATATCCTCCAATGGCGCTTGTTCCTTGGTCAATTTCACATAACTTGATGGGTGAGTCATTTCTTCAGCCATTCAAAAGATCTAATCAAAATCAAGGAACTCAACATCAAGATCGGCAAAAAATAAAAGGTCAAAACCCAGAAACCCATGTCGCAATAAAACTACCTAGACAACGACAAACAAATCGTTGAGCGATGAAAACTAAATATAGATGAAAATACTGAAAAAAAATAACACTGCTTACAAGAATCTTGGCCAATTTCTGACCAAAACAACGAAGGAATTGGTGTAGAGAAGACTGAAGTCGTCTCTGAGATTTGGACCTTTGAGCGAAGACTCTTTGTACGGGTTTTACCGTTTAATTTCCCTTATCCTTTTCTATTTTTTAAAAAATATATTCGCTGGCCCAGCCCAATATCCATCCATGGTCCATCAAGCCCAACAAGGCACAATGGGTTCACATGCATTGTAAGTTGTGACAAAATCAATAAAAAATGGAGTATGTTTGTCATTTTGGATATTTGCTTTGACAAATATTGCAAACTTATTGTACCGAATTTGTTACTTTTAATTGGACGTATAAAATTTACAATAAAAAGTTTAGCAAATTTAATTTTAAAAATTTCTTAATTTTATTAAATATACTTGATGAGATCCCCAGAACCCGATACCCCGAACCTGATCAGGACAAAGCTTAGTCAGATCAGCCCAAGTGACATAAACCGAACTTGGAAGCCTAGATCCAGCTCACGTGAATGGACGGCTCAGTCAGGCCAGTCGGGCCTGACTGCTCGTTCATATCGATCGGTCCCGATCGATAGGGCCAAGCTTTCTCCGCCTCACCAGGACCGATCGGTCCACATCTCACATGTTATGCTTTGGGCCATCCACATTCCTCAACATGCGACAACAACCTCTGACAATCCTATGAGAGACAGGTCTGGTGGAGTCATATGAGTCTCCCTTAATTTGGAGATAGTCGGCTAGTAGTGCCGAAAGGCCTAGCGTCGTGCAGCCCTATGAAGTCATGCTTGGCGGCTGTCCCGCCTGACACGAGCCGATCTAACTGCAGAGGACAAGTACAAAACAACACCTTACTGTTCACGCATTACAGTAGGCATATAAAAAGGACACTTGGGAATCAAAGAAATGAGATCTTTTTTTGATTCTCCTGGCTAGCTTCTTACTTAGTCATCTATCGATTTATTTTCAATAAGTTTTATTCTAATTTGTTGTCTAAAGAACAAACATGATATTTTGTGATTCGCATCTTATTTATTGAATCAACTAAGGGCATTTCCAGCTCTTAGTCAAGTGGTTTTTTCCTCAGCTTTGAGGTTTTCCACTATAAAACTGCATTGTCTCTTCTATACTTGATTTATAATCGTCTTCCACACATTAAATAAATTATAACCAAATTTATCTTACAACGAACCGGACGACTGTTGACACCCCAGTTTTCGAACCACAACAATAGTCTTTAAAGTTTTTGAATACTATAATGATACTTTATAAATTTTGATAAAACTAATTTTGTATTGTTAGGGTTGAATTTCTCAAATTTTAAAACTTTATGTTAGTTTTTTTTCAAATTGGTTAAAGTATGAGATTTTTTTTGAACCAAATATATCAAAATAATGAAATTTTTGAGAATCATATACCATACTTTCTATATTTGAATTATCTGATATTAAAGTAAATGATTAAATCAACAAATATAGACAGATTTGATTTCAAATGTACGTCCATTATTTGATTAAGAGAGATTGTCGAGGGAATCCCTCCTGTACCGAAGTTTGTGTTTCTACATGGTTTTCTTACTAAAATTTAGGGATGTTAATGGGTATAATTTGAGTCGGGTTTGATCAAATTCATCCTCGTCCTACCACTTATAACTTCAAATCCATATCCGCCCCAAATCTACATTGAGTTTGAATATTCAAATATGTGTCATACTCTTGCGAATATCTGACATATGGTGAATAATTCAACCTATATAAAATTTTAAATAATAAAAAATATAAAAAAAATTCACTTTTTCGACAATATTTTTTTATATATATTTAAAATAAAAAGTAATAAATATTGTAAAATATATTGTTTTTATTTATGACTTATATTTATAAATATATCGAAAATTTAAAACAATATAAAAAAATATCAAACTTTGAAATTGATAAAAATATTACAAAAATTGTTATAATCAAACAATTTTAAAGTAAAAAAGTTTGTAAATATTTTTCTAATATTTGTAATTGTATATTTAATTCAAAATATTAAAAGTAATTGTTTTTAATTTTAATATAGGTTAATGTTTAAAACATGAATATCATTTTTATTTGATTATTTAACCTTAAAAAATTTAAAAATATATCTAAATTTTAAAATAGTGTAAATAACATATTTATATATTAAAAATTACATAAATAACATTTTAATCTTTCGAAATTGATTACCAAAAAATAGACGAAAAATCATCATTTTACAGTCGAAATTCATTCATAAACATGTGTAAAATACACAATTTCTAAATTTTGGACATTTTTACATTATAATTGGTTACAAAATAAACGAAAATTTTATAATAACACCAAAATGCATTCATTCAAATAAACATAGTTTTATAAAATTGATAAGATAAATTAGCATTATTATAATTTATAAAGATAATAAATTTAATCATAATTACATATCATGAATACAAATATTTTGACATATAAGATATTTTAAAAAAATATTAGATATAAAAATTTTAAATTTTACATTTAGTTTGGCGGGTTGGATGAATATGAATTTGGATTTGAGTAAAAATTCATGTCCATCCCGCCCTACGGTGGATTTATCATTTTTAAACTTTTGTCCTCCTATGTCTACCAAAAATCAACCCTTATGGGTATGGTAGGATATCCACTACATTGAATTTTTTTTACATCCCTGCTAAAATTGCTTGATCTTGAGACATTTTAACAAATAAACCCGAGATCCAACTCAATAGATTCGAGATGCGAACAAATGTTATACCCCTAAAAAGAAACCAAATGCAAAAAAACCAAATTCATCGGCAATTTCACCAAAAGAGATTTTGGAATTATTTGGTTTTACGGCGGCAACTGCGATGCGGTGACCGCACTGTGATTTTATTTTCAACTACAAAACAATTTAGGTAATTACGGTGATCGTACCGGGATTTTTGACGGTCATATGGTCATGTTTTGATATATATGATCAACCCACCGTGGTTTGATAAATTTCAAAATTTTACTTCAAAGTTAATTTAATTATTTAAAACCAAATCTTAACCAATTGTATTATCATTTCTCAAATATACATCAATTTTTCAAGTTGTTGTGGACTTGCGTTATTTAGATTCTTCTTGAAGTTAGAGAATTTGTGAAATATTTGTAATGGTGATGTCGATCCCGAGGACGCTATCGCACCATCATAATTGGTGAAAATTTTTAATATTTTTTAATTGAAATAAATATATATTTATAAATTGTTTTACTACAATAATAATTTATATTTCGATACATCATTGTAAAATAAGTTATTAAAAATTAGATCTACATATTAATTTATTATATATATAATGATGTTTTAATATTTAATTGAGTTATATTTATCTATAACAAATATATTAATATAAATGTTAAAATAGACATTTTATTATAATCACATTAAGATAACCACAGTTTTTACAAACAGTTTTCACATCTCAACATAATGTACGATCACCACATTTTACCTTGATTTTTCAATCCCAATTTGGCAAAATTTTCCAAAATACCTGAGTTTCGAGAAATTTCAACTCATAGTTCTCGTTCGAACAAATATTTTAATAACGGTCCGTAATTGTAATAAGCAATGCTTGTGTTTAATCAGTTTCTATAAATAAAATTGATTATGGAAACTTATAGAATAATTCATTTTGTACAGTTTATATTTCATTTGTAGCTAGAAACGTCATGACTTCCACATGACAAGCCACAAAAAGAGCGTAAAAAGAGGAGATGAATAAAATAAGGTGAACAGAGAATATGCAACCAATTTTTCTAAGGAATTGATTGTTGAGCGATATGCGATGAATGAGAATCAGAATAATTGATACACACAGCAATGCACATTTCTCTCTGGTAGTTGAATTACTGATGACTGAAAAAGATCGATCAAAAAGGAAAGTGGAATTTACCGGCGGTAAGCAGCATTAGCGGCGATCCAAGCGGAGTCGCGAGGTACGATTTGTCCTTGTGAAGTAACGATAGATTTATAGATCTCAACAATCATACGCCGATCGTATTCCTTAACCGTCCGTCCACCGAATCCAGATAATCCATCGCCGTAGTAACCAGAACCGACCGCAGGCGAAGCCGCGAGCCTCATCATCATATTCACATAAGCATCGCGCAATCCGATCAGAAATTTCTTCGGAGAGAAGCGGAACTTGAGTTTTAACCTAGGCGTAAGCTTAAAATTCCAGAAACGACGTCGTCTAGGAGATCCTTCAGCTATCGGAGGTAATTCCAACGTCCGAGCCTTTCTCCGTCTGACGGCACCGTTGAGACGCTGGTAACCTCTTCGCCGCCAGTAACTTCGAAATCCTCTGTAAGCGGTGGTTGAAATCCCTTCCATCTGTGAGAAAAAAGGAGGATCTACTGTTTCAGGTAGAAAAGATAGAGTTGTAGACCGTAGACGGCGGATGAAGGTGGGGGCATATAAGCGGCCAACCAGGGTAGATTAGGGGACTGAAGTGGTGGGTAATAAATGCCGGGTGCTCCACAGTCTTCTGATCCCACTTTAAAGTCATACCTCCATTTATTAAATATATATTATCTATCCAAAAAATAATTAATAAAATTTTCTAAATATAAAATAGAAAGTGAGAATTTACCTAAATGCAATCTGCACGGGCTCATATCACTTGAACCAGATTTTCCTTCGTGATTTCAACTTTATTAATTTTATTTGTTTTTAAATATTTGAATTATAAAATATTATAATACAAATATAGTACAAATATCAATATTAAAATAATAATTATAATAAATTGAACATAACAATTAACTAAAGTTTTTAATGAAATTAATTACAATAACATACGAAAGATTAGTGTACACTCTTCTATCACCATTTTCATATATCTTTATCAAACATATTATCTTCATTATTATTCTCATAATAAAATCAAGTTTATCTTCCCACAATTTTACATTTTTTAAATGAGAAAATTGCGTAATTGGTCTTTAATGTTTAAAATAGTGTAAATGTGATGCCCACAAAGTTTGTAAATTGCGTGAGAAGCCCCCGAAGTTTCAAAACCGTTCAAAAATGACCCTCGGGTGATAATATCGGTTTTTGTCTTTTTTCGTATAAATAGTTTTGATAATTTATGTATTATTTTTAAAATTTTCAAAGTTTAGAGATATAGTCATACATCTTTTCAAGGTTAATAAATCAAATATAAACATTTGAGACGTTTAAAATATCAACGAGTATAAGAGTCAAATATAAACGATTTTGGAAGTTCGGGGGCTAACCACGCAATTTTTAAACTTTGAAGGCACGATATTTACAACATTTAAAAGTTTATGGGTCAACCGCGCACATTATATCAATTTCGGGGGTTTCGTATGCAATTTACAAACTTTAGGGGTACCGCCTTTATACTATTATAAAGTTTATGGATCAATTACAAAGACCACTCTTTTTTAAATTAGTGTGTAAATTTGTGGATTCACACAATAGATGAATTTGGTAATTTATATGACTAAATGTTAGAATTACTAATATAACAATTTTGATGAAACCTAATTCAAATATTTAATTGTTCGACTAAGTTTAAATATATTCAATAATTCATCTATGGTTACAAGATTGACCATTCAACATTTAAGTATTAATATAAAAGTTATGTTTTAAGAAAATATTTAAATTTTAAAATTGTGCAAAAATTCCATATTTTGAATGTTTTTATCATATGTTTTTATATCGGAGATATACCAACCGTTATCACTTGGTGTCTCATTTTACTATCGGATCCCTAGTTTTTTTCCAACCCTAAAAAATAATAAAATATTATTCAATGTTTTCATATCATACGGTATACCTTCAAATTTCGGGCAGTATCAGTATTTTTTTTTCTACTACTCGATACCGTACTTTCTTAACGATGTTCCAGACAAGCCCTTTGAAAATTAGAAAAAACACATTAAATTACAAAAATGATTCACTAAAAAACATACTGAAAACGATTGTTTACTTTTAAAAAGATTGAAACTTTATGTGTTAAATAAAATTTCTAAAATTGAAAAATATATTTTACTTTATTTAAATTTGAGTTTTTATTTATGTAATTTTTTGTTAATATAATAAGTCATTTCTATTGTTTAGTAACTAGGTCATTAATATTAAAATTATTTCATTCTAATTTTGATACCGCGTCTATAATAAAAAATATTTTTTGGTGTTACCAAAAAAGTATGAATATATTTACATTAAATACAATTTAATATTACCTCCATTCTATGGAACGTGTCTCAATAAATAAGAATAATTTCATTGCACATTCCATGGTTTTAAAAAACCGATTGAACCGGCCAGTTGGACCGGTTCAACCGGGAATCGGTCGTCCTCCCGCACCGATTCAAACTGATTCATATGTTATTTTAAAAACCGGTGTGGCTCTCCTAAAAACCCGATCGGTTTTTTACCAAAAAAATCGGTTACAAAACTGGTTTTTATTGTCAATTAGAGTTAAAGTTCAATTAAAAAGTAATTTTTTGAGATTTGACCATACCCCTTCTTTTGTTGATAAAGATATTAATTATGAAAATACTTGGATGAATTTTTCTTATTTTATTTCATATTGTTATCTAATCGTTGAACTCGAAC
>RWGZ01001455.1:0-110899 GCA_009725065.1 Utricularia reniformis
ATGGTGATCGTGAATTTTTAAGTATGTTTGGTAAAATTGCGGTATTATGATCGTGATTTATGTAAAAATAATAATATACCCTTATATATATAATAATAATAAATATAATTATATTATAATTAATAGAAATAAGGGTAAATGAGTCTTTTCCAAAATAACGATGAAGCTACATCTGGTTTTAACAGCTGTGATGATATCGTAAATTTTTAACGATTATCACATCGCAATTAAGCTTGTGTTTTACATGCATTAAAAAAATCACGATTTAATCATCTTATCACAGCTCACCGCACTTTTAATCGTGGTACCAAACAAATTCATTGTTTCCAATCTTTTGACCTCTACTATTTTTAGAAAACTCGAGTTATATTCCTCTTACAATATTAAATTAAGGTCACCCAAAAAATTCATTTAATTTAGAGATTTTGTATTTGGTTTGGGTTCTATTTGATACATTGAACTTGTTTGGTATTTAAATAAGAATGGTTCAATTTTATAAAAATACAAAAAAATAAAATTGTATTATGCTCATCTTATAATATCATAATTTTATTATTAGTGTTAAAATAAGTTATATTAGTAAACATTTTAAAAAATTCATAATTATCTTATATGCTTTAAATACCACAATTCATCACACTTATTTTTTTTAATAATTGAATGAGACAAAGTATTATAATTGGATATAAATTAAGTTTGGTTGAAAGTTTCAACCCATTCCAATTTGATTGGATTCACATAGGTGAGTAGGGCTTTCCATTAAAAACAAATGTATAAGTAAAATAATAATAGACAAGACAATAAATATGGGTAGCAATGAATTCCACCAATCACGCGTATTTATTACCCTGAAACTCTTCCCACAGAAATGTTAAGTTCATCTTGATCTGAATAAATAGCCCATTTCCTTGTCATCTACTTCACATTTCTCACATAACAAATCTCGCTGTGGTGAAAAAGAAGAAAGAAGAAAGAAGAAAGAAGCATGGAGTTTGATTATCTTGAGGTGGGTTTTGAGATTTGAATCGTTGACGAAGGAGTCTTTCTCTGAACTTGGCTTTTTTTTATTTAAGGAGTACGTGAAAAATTCACGGGGAGTTGATCTGTTTACTTGCAAATGGCTCCCTCGTTCTTCTCCAAAAGCTCTCGTTTTTCTCTGCCATGGTGTGTCTCTCTTCAACTGCAATCTCAATCGCTTTGTTTTTTATCTCCAATTTAATGACTTTGCAGGTTATGGAATGGAGTGCAGTATTTTCATGAAAGGTTAGTTTTTTTCATCTTGACCAGACAAAATTACTATTTTACTCCCACTAAATCAAATCCCCAAATCATGTTTTTAAAACAATAGTTCATTATCCCGATCCGATTCAAATCGGTTATCATATTATTTTAAAAACCGGTTGAACCGATTTATTTAACTCAAAACCGATTAAAAAATCGGTTTTTAAGAATTTATATTAAATTTATTTTTATTTTTTTAAATATATAACAAAACATTTTTTATATTACCTAATTATATTTTTTAAGAATTTATTTAGAGTTTTTTTGTAAAAAAATATATTTTTAAATATATTTATCTTGTTCATTAACATTATTATTTATTTTTCTATTAAACCGGTTCAATCCGATCCGACCAGTAGAAAGCATTTCTGATCCACTGGTTCGATTGGTTTTTAAAACCATGCCCCAAATAACTAAATTGGTTCCCAAAATTTGATCTTAATAGTTAAATTGAAAATTTAGGGAACTAATTATATTATATAAATTAAAATTTGAAAATTGATTTTACCAAATATAAATATCAGATTTGGAGAAAAATTGCTAAAACAATTAAATTATGTGTGGCTCCCATACCTCTTTATTGAAGCACATAATTTAATCTTTCTCCAACCTTTATCATAATCTTTATTCTCCAAGCATAAATTCATTATTATCCAACAATTAATCTATTACATAACTTATATTTTAAAGTTAAATACAAACAAATTGAGTAATTAGATCTCTGATTTAATTACTCAAGCTCTGATTTTTAATCTAGTCGAGCTAGATTCGAGCTGAATCTCTTACTAAACAAGCCTTGGCTAGTTGGTTAGTTTTTCTTAAGTATTATATTTTAAAACAAACATTTCGATGGAATTTAATTATAATAGTATTCAATTTTATGAAAGAATGCCAAATACTTGTCAATTATGTAGATTATGTTGAAATATATCATACATCGGATGTGGAAATAGAAAATATCTAGTTTATAAGAAGAATAATATCATGGGTAATTGATTTTGTCTATATCTTTTCAATGTGATTCACTTGACGGATAAACTACATTTTTTTGAATATGAAATATGATCAATTCTCATTGATAAAAAATAGACATTACAATGAATTAAATAGACGAAAAAACATAACAACTATCCTAAAAAATCTCTAACAATAACAAAATATAGGAACAAAATAATAGCAATGGGAAAAATAAGGATTAAGCTTTGACTAAGTCTTCATGGAGTAATTAATTATAACTTGATTTTGGCTCTCTAAATTTTATAATATCAACGAAATTATAGACATCACTAGTGGGTCATATGGGAGGCTATCACAATAATTCAAGTACGAACAATAATACCATTAACAAATAACAAATTAATTTCTATAAATAATTATATATTAGAATATTATTAAAATATGTATTTCGTAAAAAAAAGAAGTAGATTGAGATAGTTTGTTCATTATTTGCCAAGGTAGATAATTTTAAATATTGTGGTATCCTAAACTTGATATGAAATAATTGAATTAAATGGTATTATTGTAAATTAGTACAACTCAACTAACCCAATTCAAAGCTTGGTCGAGATGGGGGTTGTGAATAATTTAAGCGCACAGGTGACCAAACGACCAGCACCAGGCCCCTCAACCTTAATTATTCAACCTCCTCATTTCACACGCAGATCTATTACCTCCATTGATTGGGTCTCGCATTTAACTCGCGTGTCAACTTATTTAAATAAATATTATCCCAAATCAATTACTAATAATAATACATGTATTTTTTTTTAAATCATATTTTTTTTTGTTATTAGATAATTAGTACTTGTCAATAACTACGCAAATGTTTGTTTAGTACAAGTTTGATAATAACCTAATAATGTGATGGTTGTACCCTTGGTTTTGTTTTGGGTAATTTTATATGGTAACATCATAGACTTTTTTTATTGACTATTTTAACCGTACTTTTTAATTATATATTACTTTAAATGTGTCACTAGTGATGTTTAGCAATATAACAATATTAATTAGTGGTGTCAGTAATAATATTATATTATACTAACTCATTTTAATTATTGATAGCAAGAAATAGAATAAAAAATGATATGTTTGATTTTGGTACTTTTAACAAAAGATATGTTAATGCTGTTATTTTGTGAATACACTTTTCTGACCGTGTTAAATTTTAATATATCTAAAAAGTACTACTAAATTGTAAACAAAAACTTCTGACAAATGTTAGTGTAGTAAAAAATTTTGTTTTTTTGTATACATTATAAATCCAATAGTATTGTATAAATTCAAGATTAAATGTGTCAGAGTTTGTCAGAAGTGAATAATATTAAAAATTTTAGATCAAATCAATTATTATGATATCATTTTTCTTATAAATTATAATATTTACATGTGTGATAGTATCTCAATAGTTATATCATTACATTTTTTTGAGATCATATAATTTGTTTAACAATAAGATAATTACATAGTTATTTTACCATCTTTATACCAAAGAAGCTAGATGTTCAAGTATAAGAAAATTAGTTTCTACATTGTTTTACATAAATGCAGAGGTGGGAATGAGGCTAGCGAGTAACGGGTTCGTGGTAATAGGAATAGACTACGAAGGGCATGGGAAATCAAAGGGATCACGTTGTTACATAAAAGCCTTCGACAACATCGTCAACGACTGCACACACCACTTCAAATTCATTTCTGGTAAATAAATTTACTTTCAATGCAAATTCACTTCAAACTAATGAATATGAATGATTTGGTGTTGCAGAACTCGAAGAGTACAAGGGTAAGAGAAAGTTCTTGTATGGAGAATCAATGGGAGGAGCAGTTGCATTACTAGTGCATAAAAAAGAGCCTTGTTTATGGGATGGAGCTGTGCTTGTTGCCCCAATGTGTAAGGTCATCAAAATCATATGCTCAAAGGCATTAAAGTTTTGTTGTTGTAACTTGCTATATGTGATGTGAATACACAGATATCTGAGAAGGTGAAACCCCACCCACTTGTTATTAGTATGTTAACTCTCGTTGAAGAAATGATACCAAAATGGAAGATAGTGCCTACAAAAGATGTCATTGATTCAGCGTTCAAGGACCCTATAAAGAGAGAAGAGGTAACTTTCTACACCTTCTAGTACATAAATAATTTTTGAAATATTATCTCAACTAGAATAATTTCAGTTTACCAGGGAAGCGATATCATGAATAATTGGTTTTGGTATAGTATTTTCATTGTGTTTCACTCTTTTTATAGATTATAAACTACACGATATTCTCCCGATCAATTGAATTTTGAATTTCTATATGATATCGGAGCTCCATTGTGTGTTTTGGGTTGGTCTGTATCGATTTACATAGAAAAAAATATGGTATAAAAGCGTATTGAACTTAGGCAATAAAAATATGATTCGAGTACTATCGAACATATTGAAACAAGTATGAACTGGACCAAAGCATTTGAGGGAAGTTTTGAATGAAATAGTGTCTTATATCGGTTGTGGAACTAGAATAATTCTAGTTTATAAGAAAGTGATATCATGAGTAACTGATTTTAATCTAATCTTTTTAATGTGATTCACTTCTATGTCTTATGTAATTCTAGCTACACGACTTTGTCTCTATCAATTGAATCTTGAATTTCTACAATAATAACTATTGTGTTTATATTTGTTGCAGGTTCGTAGCAACACGTTGATATATCAAGGGAAACCACGGCTAAAAACGGCGCTGGAGATGCTCAGAACAAGCATCAACCTCGAGCGAACTCTAAATCAGGTTTCGTTTTTATCACTTGCTTCTGAACTTGAAACCCTATTTTAAATCCATTGCTTTCTCAGGTAACACTGCCATTCTTCATCTTACATGGTGAAGCTGATATAGTGACAGATCCAGAGGTGAGTCGAGCTCTATACGAGCAAGCAAGTAGTGTGGATAAGACCATCAAAATGTATCAAGGAATGTGGCATAGCTTAACAGCGGGAGAGCCAGACAAAAACATAGAGCTTGTCTTCACGGACATAATATCATGGCTAGACAAGCGTGCTATTGACAGTGCCACCAGAGTGGATTTTGTCGGTTCAGGGAATACATTCGTAGAAGCCCCGCCCGTTGTGAAGAAGCCCAAGCATCGTGGTTCTTGGAGGCCTGCACTTTGTTTCTGTGGCCATAACACTACGTTGTAGCTTATTTCAATGTTTAAAAATAACCTTTAACGCCTCTTAAAGTTGTGACTTCTAACTTATGTTTATAAATGGTTAATTGTACTATGCAAGCTTGGTTACGTGGAATAATATTGGTGTGTAACAACTCAATGAACAAATAATACGAATTTATTATTTCTTCATAAACAAGACATGCAATAGAAAAACTTGAACTCCAAAATCATTGTATATCACAATCAACCTTGGAAAGTGTGTTGCATCAATAGATATCACAATGGAGCAATGTTGACACGCGTTAGTGTAAGGTCGGATATGAATAGGTCATATTACTATGCTTACTAGACATATTACCAACACAGTGTGAATGAGGAATGTATCCTCTACATAATTATCAAATCTTATCTCTAGAATGACGGGGAACCCTCACTTATATTACCGATTTGAATCGGATAGTGTTTTTTTACTGCCGATTGAGATAGCGTATCTCGAATAGGTCCAAAATTACCATTTTAGGCACATTCGAGATACGTCAAAATAAATCTCTAATTGTAACCAAACCCAATTCTATTTTTCATTCAGTCGAAACTATGGGTGTTCATTCGGTAAATACCGAACCAAATTTCAATTACCGAATACCAAATAAATCAAAAAATTAGCTATCGAATACCGAACCGAATTTTGTCAGTTCGGTTCGGTAAATATCGAATTGTTTCGGTTTGGTTTCGGTATTTAACCCAATACCGAATTTTCTGAAATTTAATCAATTAAATAAAATATCAATCAAAATTATATATTTAATTGTATAATTAAATACAAAAATATTAGTTTTAAATTAAACAAAAGGTTAAATTCGGTAATTTACCGAATACTGAATTTTTTTACCGAACCGAAACCGAATACCGAAATGACCGAAATTTTGTATCGTACTTTGTCGTATAATGGTTTGAATATTTGATTGTAATTAACATCTTCAATTTATTTATATTCTCAATTTTTTTGTAATAGGAAACACCATACGTAATACATTTGATAAATTAGATGTAATGGTTTGTTAATATAAGTGATTTGAATAATATAATTATTATTATTAATGTATAATTTGCGAGTAAATTTTAGGAATTATGCACCGGGGGATGGCGGCTGGGAAATGGTGGTGGTTGACGAAAGGCTGATTAAGAAAGCACAGGTGGGTTGCGGAAGAATGAAAAATAGAATCGGATTTGGTTATCTTAGAACAATTAGAGATTTATTTTGCTTATATAGATTCTAGATAGCATATCTTAAATGGGCTCAAATTTACTATTTTAGGCCCCTTCAAAATACGATATCTCAATCGTTGGTAAAAAACACTATCCGATTAAAATCGATAATATAAGTGGGGTTCCCCTATAATGACGCCTACCTCAAATATGAAATATACAATTTGTTTGATCATTTAAGAAATACTGCAACATCCATAAATTTAATACATTATCTATCACTTTAAATTGGAAGCAATAGACAATATGAAAGTGACACATCATACTGAACATCAACTTTATTTAAGAAACTCATTCCAACTACCAAATCATAATTAAATACGTTATAGGAGGAGTTCATTCGGCGATGCCCTTGCATATAAAAAGTCATCACCTATAATATGATCTCATGTGCAATATATGCTTGAAACATATTTTGGGCTTCATGAAGAAGGCGAATGAGCCTATAAACATCGACAACTGTGTGAGACAATAATTCATTATTCATTCTACCATCAACTGTGATAGGTGGTGGTTCATTTTCAGATTCATGCATATATGAATAAATTTGTGAGTCATCCTTACAATATTCAACATCTAAGTTGTATTCTTATTATATACCAACGATAAATATTTAGTAATACAAATAAACGATGAAAAGATAATTTAACAATTTATGTATAACAAAATGTGGCTCCCTTAATTTAACAATAACTCTATAAACGAAGATGACTCAACCATTTGTGATAGATTAATATTATGAGATTGGTTATATAGCCAAACATGTCCATGAATAGTAAATACCTTCAAATAAAAACCAACATTGCATTAGCTAAATAAGGTAGCAGTATATTACGTAAACTTAAACATTTAATATATTCTAATAACAAAAATAATTAATATAACAACATGTATTACCATTAATTTCAAATAAATAATAAATTAAGACTTAAACACATACATACAAAAGTTGTAGTCGACCAATAACGTAGCCCAAATTCGCATGAAAGAAGTATGTGTTAGAATTCACGTGCGTTGATTTTATACACATTTAGAGGGATGGACAACTTTGTCAATTGTGGCGTGTGCTCAACTTTAGCAAAGTTGATAGCCTACTATGTTTCATGCTAGTCCAGAATTTTATATTGGTATGATTATGAAAACATTTAATTAATAACTTTAAAAAATTATTTTTTATATATTTGTTACAAAATATTAAAAACAATATTTAATTATTTTTTTAGAATCAAACCCGAAAAACCTCGAATCCGACTCCAAAACCCGGTATCGGACTGTACAAAAAAAATACAGATACTAACCGGTATTTGACGTATCGATCGTTATACTGTCCAAATGAAAATATTGGTGTGAATAACTAGAATGGACGAAAAACGTTTTTGATCCCATAATTTGGGCGTTTTGGCAATTTTGGTCCCTAAACATTATACATCTTGGAAAAAATAGTCCTTAAAGTTTGATATTGACAAAACCGGTTCCCAAACTATTATTTGTTTGGTAAAACAGTCCCCAAACTTTTGTGTTTTTGGCATAATTGATCTCCAAAGTTTTATTTTTTTGGTAATTAAGGTCACCAAACTAAAATTACATAAATTTGGTCATCAAAGTTTCACGATTTTGGCAAATTTAGTCTCTAACGGCATTAATGATCTCCAAAGTTTATAAAACGTCGAAATTTTAGTCCACATACATTTGAATGACAAATTTAGTCCCAATGAAAGATCTTCATGTTTTTGAAGACCGATATGTATTAATATAATTTTCACGATGCATTTCAGTGTTAATAAATTGAAAAACTATTAGTCACATATCGAGTTATTTTTTATTGAACATATTACAACAATATCAATTTGTAATTCGAATGTCAACAGGTGAAGTTTATTAATATTGATGAGATTAATTTGTTTGAGTTTCGATTAAATTGTTTCTCGAAATTTATTTTGGCGATTTTCCACAATTAAATAAACGACTTATTGATTTTTTCGGGAAGACCGCGGGTTATATCTGATTTGTAAATTTCGACCAACATATTACAACGATAAAATTTGGTATTCCCAATGTCAATACTTAAGTTTATTAATGTTTGATGAGATTTATTTGTTAAAGTTTTGATATAATTGTTTCTCGAAATTTATTTTGACGATTTTCGACAATTACATAGTTGAGTCATTAACTTTTTCCGAAAGACCTCGAGTTATATCCGATTTGTAATTTTTTGGGTCGGACCCGTAAAAAACTCTGTGCTACCCGATTTTTGATGTACCGGCTCGTATACCAGTCCAAAATTCGATCGATATGACTCTTAATGCATGTATAGTGTCTACCGCCCCGTACAAAAAATTGAAAAAATATAAATAATAGCTATTTTTCAAAAAATTTAGGTTAGAAATAGAAAAACTCTGGTTTTGACCCGAAAACCAAGTATCTTGTAAGGTCGGTATACGGCCCGACATAAAAAAATCTTTAAGAAAATAATAAAATAAATTATCTTTAAAAAATTTTGGGTCGGACCTAGAAAAACCCGGTATCGAGCGGTCCCGGTCAAAATACAGAAAAAATAATTTTAAGTTTTTTTTAAAAAAATAAATACTTTATTTTTAAAAAAAATTAAATAATTTTTTTAAAAAAATTTAAAAAGTTTATTTTTAAAAAATCTTCGTAGACCAATTTTCCCAAATTTATGAAACTTCGTAAACTAGATTTGTTACTAGGTGTAAACTTTTAGGATTGATATTGCGGACTAGTTTTGTCAAAATATTAAAATTAATGACCCAATTTACCAAATTAATCAAAATTTGAGACCGAATTAACCAAAACGTTAAATTTTGAGTACTAAATTTGGCGTTCAAAACATTGAAAACCAAATTATGAAGGTTTAGGGACAAAAGACCCAATTTCCTCAATTGAATCTTACTTGGAAATATAATTAGTCCAACTAGTCAAGTGCACCACTGATGGGTTTTGTACTTGTTTTGGGTTCCTTAACACATTTTTATGCGATAATTTTATACCGGACGGTATACCGTCGTTATATCGTTCGATACGTCAAATTTCGCTCGGTAATGGTATTTTTTTTCGTACCGTTTGGTTATTAGGGTCGATTTCGGGTCCGATTCTGAAAAACTAATTAAATATTATTTTTTAAAAAAATAAAATAAAATTTGGTACCGATCGGTATGGTATACCGGTCATACCACTCATATCGATCGTACAGCTCATATCGGTCTGGATCGGTATGAAAACATTGTTTTTATGTCCAATTTTACATTTCGAACTCAAACTACACAAACAGACACATTTTTATAAACGATAAATATTTTTTTTAAGCAGACTCATAATCATGATTTGTAAAATAACTAATTTAAATTTTCTTAAAATAATTAAAAAATATATTCTTATTAATTTTGTGAGTATATTGATATTTTTACATAAATAATATGATAATCTAGTTTTACCAAATACTAATAAATTCAATATTATATAATGTCAAGTTTACCCCTAATCAACCATTTAAAAACCGATACGAACAAAAGAAAGGTTTGAGGTAGTCAAAGGCAATCGGTCAATTCTATACAACCTTTATATTTATATTATATAAAAAGATCATTCTCGGCCACGTTTGTTTTCATTAGTTTGTAACCCCCTATAATTCTACTGAAAAGAAACTAAGTCATATTTATTTAAGAAAAACAAATTGGATTACAGAATTCGAACCAAAGACGTACAATGAAGAAACACGCTGATTTCGACCTATCTAATGTTGTCTAGTGTTTCTGTTATTGATGAGCATTGCACGTAACTCGGCAGGGTCCAATTCCTTGCTATGATTCTCCGGCCGGTAGAATCCGGTGACCGGATCAGGCACCCAAGCACTCTTCACCGATTTATCCGACACTTTATTTAACATCATATTCGGTGCTCCACTCTTCGCGCTGATTTTAGACACCGATTGAGAAGCGAATCCTCTCCTGATATCAAAATTCCGTCAGAAAAAGATCTCTGGCATGAATCGCATAGGGAGAGAAAACTGAGAAACAGAGCAGAATAATTATACTCACCGCGAAAACAAAGAGGAGATCTCGCTGGTCACCAATGCCGAAACAGTCTTTACGCATGATAATGAACGCGCCATTCCTATTCAAAGCTTGAATTTCGAATCGAAATTGGATCGCGACTGCAGAAAGTCTTTCCTTCTTGGAATTGAACCTCCGCAGCGGCGTGGGCACTTTGAAGAGAAGAGAGGAGTTCGCTGAGGGTTTCTATGAATGAATTGTAATTAGAAACGGCGCCCTATTTATAGATTGCAAATTTCAACAATAATTAAATATTTGACTGGTTCGCGTCAGATTCCAGACAACTGGTGACGCACGATACACGGGAAATTGAGTTTCCCTCCACCTTCATAAAATAGTAATTTCATTGAAGGTTCTTATTTTATTATAAATTATTAATCAAATTTATATTTGGATAAATTAAAATTATGATAATTAATTTTATTTTAATAATTCCCTTGTAATCTAAACCGTAAAATAGATTTCAAATCCGCAAATCTATAATTTATTCATTTATTCAATGATATGAATTATACTATTGAATCGTTTATATATAATAGTTTAAAAATATACTTTTAGTATATATAAATAATAATGGTGTTTTATAATATAATGTTGAAAGGTGCCATAAAAGATTACTTGATTAAATCTTTAAGATATGTTTCATCTTCTTAATCACATTCGTTAATCCTCTTCATCGTGTTTTTTATTCAATTCTATAATTTCAATACAATATTGAAGTCAATCATTCAGAATGCTAATTATAATTTTCGGGAAAATTTCATTTTGCAAATCCAAACATATTAGAGAACTGTTAATTATCTCACATTGCTTATTTAAGTTGGGTTTGATTGAGTTTATAATTAGTGAAGAGTGCCGTAAAATGATTTAGCAAAGTCTATTAAGTTGTGATCTCCGCACTATAAATCTTATTCGATTACATATCTTCTATTGTATTTTCGGTCCAACTATATAATTTCAATATGTAATATATGTTTAATGAGGTGTATTATTTATAATAACATTTAAGAAAATGAAAATATCATTTTTCTAAAGGTGGATTAAGATAACAATATAGTCGCTGATCCCTTAAGCCATATATGACTTTTAAACGGTCATTAAGAAGTTTCAAAAGTTAACTTTCTGTGGCAAATTGAAAGCGTCACTTAGAATCTATAACTTGTAATGCTCTCAGATTTTTTCTTATAAAGGAAAAAACATTAACAAAAATAATTTATTTCCAGGCCAAATAATCTAAATTTTTGGCATTTATTCTATATACAATTATTGTTTCCATAGAATATACTATTGCTGCTTCTATTGTAAGATGAATTCGCATTTGGGCAAGTTTGGAAAAAATATCTATACATGGGACACTCGATGATACCCTATATATATATTTTTTTGTTGATAAATAGCGTTGAGATGAGATGATTGTAATGTGTTCTGAAGTGAAGTGGTCGTGATTTAAAAAAACTGTTTTTGAAACAGCGGTACAGTGATCGTGATACTATTGTTGAGAATCCTTAAATCGGGTACCAAGGATGTGTTCTTATTGAAAATCATTAAACCGGGACCAAAGATGAGTTCTAAACCAAGATGAATTTGGTCATGCTCAAGCGAGGATTCGACAGCTGAAATTACCAAGTATAGGATCAGGTCCGGCAGGCAGCTTAGGGCCCGAAAGACTACTTCGGTCCCGAAAGACACCTTAGAGCCAAGTAGGCAGCTTCGGTCGAGACGGACAGCTTAGGACCAAACAAACAACTTAGGTCCCAGAAGATAGGATCAATCCAGGGAGACTGCTTAGGTCACAACAGACCGATCGGTCTGCAGCCTGCTTAGGGCCAAGAAGACTGCTTAGGTCCCGACATACCGATCGGTCCGGCAGACTGCTTAGGTCCCAGCAAACCGATCGGTCCCCGCAAACTGCTTAGGTCCAACAGACTAGATGTCGACCCATCAACATGCGTTCCACGCTTCGGGATCAACCACGTTTTCCAGCATGTGAAAACAACCTCCAACAACCTTGTCAGAGGTGGTTACAGAGCGTGGATTACACGCGTTTCACCCTCTATAAATACAGAGCTAAAAGATAAGCTCAAGAGGACCCTTTGGAGACAAATTTCTGTAACACTAATCTGCTGTAATTTCATTTTCGTTGTTCTTATTCCTCTTATACATTTTCCCCTGATTTATTAATGAATTTGCCGTGGAGGTTCTTCTCTCGGCAACGTGGTTTTTTCCCTTTTCTTAAGGGGTTTTTCTACGCTAAAATCGTCTGTGTTCTTTCTATTTCTGTATTTCAAGTTGTCTTCACAAACAACAAATAAAACCGGTTTTCAGAATCCGGTGACTGTTAGTACCCCTAAAAATGAACCACAACAGCTATAAAATGACTTTTTTGCCATTATTTTTAAATAATTGTGTATAACTTAAAAATTATATTTCATATTATTTTATGATAAATTCGTTATGTCAAAAACTACATTTTTAAATTGTTATATATATTTTTATAGTTTGAAAATGTAATTTATATAATAGAAGAATTTATTGATCAAAATTATTTTTAAAATAATTTAAACTATAATTTACCAAGTGTAAATTGACATTTGACATGTGCGTTCTGGTGGCCGTTGGGTTAAACCAATTGTGAACTCGTCATTGTTTTCTGCAATCGTACAAATACAGTTATTAATTATGTTTGGTTAAAATAGAATACAACTACGGTACGTTCATTGCATCGGACGGTGCACCGCCCTTCCAAAACAACACCTTTGTTAATTCTTTTAAATGAATATTTTTACATAATACTTGGGGATCATATGAGCCCTAACAATAGGGTTACATATATCTTTATTTTTTCAAAATAAATGATATAATCGTATCACATAAATTTTAATAAATATTAATAGTGATATAAATGATCAAATCATTAATAATAGCGTTAGACAATATTTAATAAAGTATTATTTTATAAAATAATCAAATCATATCAGTATTGGCTTGAGAAAATCACATGTTCACTACTTAAAGTTTTGCGATTATGGTAAATTTGATCTTCAAAATTCAATTTGATATATGTAGTTTTCATACTTTGATAGTTTTGACAAAAATTGTCCCCAAATTTCCAACAAATTTAATTTTGTGTGACAAAATTAGTCTTCAAATTTAATTTTGAGTATCAAATTTATCAAAATGTACAAAGTATGAGAACTAGTTTGCAAAAAAACAAAGTTTGAGTATTAATTTTATCTTAAAAAACGTTGAGAACTAATTTTAACAAATATAAGAAACTTTATAGTCAAATTTGTTAAATAATACAAAGTGGTTTTTATTGCATAATTGCTTTTGAATCCAAAGTTCAAATTGTATTTTAATATTTGGAGGAAATATTCCTTGAAGGCAGAAGCAGACATACTTGGAAAGTGCAGCGGATTTCGTTGACTGAAAAAGAGATGTGACAGCAAATTCTTTTGTCCAGCTTCAACGCACCAAATTTGACTCTTCTTTGAAAATGTCCATTTCTGTAGTATAGTAAAACATGTTTGAAAACGAGTTCACATTTCGTAAAGAAATTCATTAGATAATAGGTTTACCAATTGATAAGAATAATATATTATATATTATATATTAAAATATTTGATAAATCAATTATAATATTATTTGATATTTTAAATGTTTTCTTTCACAATATTCCTATACTTGTTTCAAAACCTTGACGAACGAACCTCCCAAACCGAGTAACTCAAGACTAGTTCGCTTAAGATAGGGATTAAATGAAGTTATAGAGTGAACTAGGGCACAAGAAAAGGAGGCAATCGGTCCCTTCGTTCCGTTGCAAAGGTTGAATATAATTGCTCCTACAATGTGGATGTGATATAACGACTCCTAGGGGTGAACGAATTGAACTGGTTCACGAATCTCTCGAGTCTATCTGGTCAAAGTTCAAATTCGAGTTTGAATTCCTAACAAACAGAACATCGGACCTCAAATTTCTAACGAATTGAGCTGAATGAGTTCGCGATCCAATAATATTTTAACATTATCAATATTAACAATATAATATATATTATAAAATATATTTTAATATTTAATTTATATTAGTTATATTAAAAAAAAGATTATTTTTCATTAATTCAAACTCGAACCGAACCTGAACCTCGCGCCATAGATTTTAAGGTTTTTGAACATGAACCAAACTTTTTATATTTCGAGTCGAACCAAAACCTTAAAAAAACTAAAGATCAGCTCCATTGGATTCATTTACACACATTTTGGGACAAAACAATTCATATTGTGTGGGTGTAAGAGATGCAGAGCTTCTCTTTGCCAATGGATAAACGCCACCTAGGACAAAGTCAAATACACGAGCAAAATATAATTGAACTAAGAATAGAGAGGACTTAGATGGTTCGAACTCAAGACTTATGTTTCAACGATTTTGATTCGATCAAACGCCAACATTTTGGTTCGAACTCAGGACTTGGATTATAATAATTTATACTCTATCCTACCGAGTAAATGAAGTTTTATATGATGGAGCTTATAAGTTGGAAACCATTGATCATGAAATATCGATCATCTACGAAAATATCGTCATTGAAAATCCGAGGTATCAATTCATAGTTGTATCTTCTACTCATTTTCTATCTATTTTTTATCGAAAAGTCATATTGTGATTTTCAAAACAAGACGAGCAGTGAGAAGGTTGATTAATGAGTGACGTGTTTTATGTGCCGGCATGCTATGTTTATTCATCGATGCCCCTATGGTCGACATGACATTGACATTTATGCCCCATCGGCATGAGTAGCACCTTTGCGCCTCGTCAACAGGGGTCGAACATCCTGCTTATCGATGAACTCTTCGGTTCATACTCTCCAACAAACTAGAACGTCTCACGATGACCTCTTCACTTCATGTCGATGTATACCCCCAAACGTCATGTTTAGTAGTGACCTCTTTTCACAATAATACCCAAAAGATTGGGAGATCCGATATGTGTCGATTGGTTCAATGTCAATTATGATTGCTCTTGCCCATATTGAATGTTCGCATCCTCTTTAATACTTAAACAGAAACTTATATACTTAAATCTGGTTAAACGAAGGGTTTAATATTGGTTCAACCGTTGATCTTTAATCCTATGACTCAATAGATTCGATGATTTACAATATTGATATTTATATCAAATAAATAATAATATAAAAAACAGAAACATCAAATATAAAATGAAATTCAATTTCCAAAAAAATAAAAAAATGCTTATAATGCCTTACAGAACATATCAATTCAAATTGAAATAAATGTAAGTCAAATGTTGAAATATGGCATATCCCACATTGGAAATTGAGTATATTTTGAATTGATTTATAACATGATCAAGTAAAATAATAAATGATTTGTTTAAATATAATTTTTTTTATTTTTTATAGAGATTCATTTAAATGGGCTTGGGCCAATATTTATGTGACCCGAATATGTCCATGGTGATCAGGAATGAGTAACCACTAAATTTTCGAATGAAGTTTGTAAGATGTATAAGTGGCAAAACAGAGAAGCGGAATAAGCATTCATTTAAGCATTGTGGTTGCATCCATTGACAGGCTCAATTTGGTGCTTGAATCCCAATGCAATGAGGACAACGAACCAACCCATTCTCGTTACACTCCAAACACCGTTCTTTTTCCCCGCCGGCTCCGACCACTTTACAGCTTCCGCCGCATTTCAAACACGGCACGAATCTCGCCCCGCCGCACCACCCGCACTCCAATCTCCCACTCCCTCTCTCAACTCCTGCCCAGTTAAATATACGACTCAGTCTCCCCGTCTCGTTAAGCCACACGACCTCCTCCGCGCCGCCGATATACCTTCCTTTCACGAACAATCTTGGAAGGGCCACGTCATCCCCAACAAGTTCCTTGATTTCAACTAAATAACCTCCGTCCAGCGCTACATCCCGTTCATCTAAAACTATTTGGTGTAACTCTAAGATCTGCCGGACACGGTTACAGTCTTCGTGTGTACGCCGCACCCCACCAAGGGAAGTCGTGTAAAGTACAACTGAGTTAACGCCGCCAGGCGGACAGATCTCTTTGAATTCGCTTAAAGGATTGCCCTTCACCAGGCTTGTAGTCTTCCCATCCTTTTCTCGTTCTGATCTATCGCGTATGATGAATATATTGTCCCTGAGTGATTTCGGTACTTCCCGATGAACACCAATATTTACAGTTTTCTCCAATTTGACGGCGCTCTTATCAGAAGAGATCTTGGACTCTAGCTCTTCTAGTGTATGGATAGAAGAACCCTTCTTATCAGGTGACGAAGTGCGTTTAATCACCTTCGAATCTGCGTTCAGATACTCCAAAACCTCACTGGCTTCGTTCCATGATCGAGGAATGTCCTCGACGGCTCTTAGCTTCTCAAGAAAGGGTGTGGCTTCCGGGACGATGTGAGTTTTCTCGGGATGGTAAGAATCTTGATCGGCGTTGAGCCAGGGTTCCTGGATACCGGTAACATCGAAGACGGCGAAGCTGGAAGGAGGTGGGCGGTAGACGTCGAGATCAACTGTTTTGGATGAAGCACAACCCATGTTTCGGCGGAGATGAGCTTCTGCAATTCGATCACACAAATTAGTTAGTTATGCTTATCTTTAGGCCTTGTTTTCTTCCCCTGGCCATGTGTCTACAAATAAAATAATAACAAAAATAAAATAAAATAAAATAAAAATGTATGTGGCTTTAATTTATCGTCGACAACTATTCGCTCTTAAAAACATATAAAATTATGTGGCTTAGTTTGGTCCAAAATTCATCCTAAATAACTATAATGCATAATTATAATAATTATTGTGGCTTCCTTTACTCCAAAATTAATTTTAAAAATTATACGGTATTTGTAGATTCCTTTTACTAAAAAAAATGTTTTCATATTTTTCCATAATGTTATATTAAAATCATAATTATCATATAGTCAACTAAATAGTGTTATAATTGCATGCAGGTTATAGATTAAGAGGATTTGTATTTCATGGCTCTTAATCATCGTTGTTGCCCACAAACTAATGAAAATTCCATGGAAATCCAGTGCCTTCTCGGAACTCATGTAATGGGGTTGTTTGGTTTAGCTTTTCAAAATCATGGTAAAGTGCGGTGATCGTACTGTGTGTTTAGATAACCGTGATAATTATGATCGGGATTTAGAAAACTGTTTGCAAAAACAACGGTGATCGTACCTTGATTTTAATAAAATATATATTTTAACATTTATATTAATAAAATGTCTATTTCCTTTAATAACTTCAGCAGCATATAATTGAACAAATGTCTCTATTATCGTTTATCCTAAGTTACTACATTTTTAATTTTTAAGTTGCTACATTTTTAATTTTTTGGGTGTTACTATTTAAATTGTCTATTTGTTGTACTGTCCACCAAAATACACTTTCAGTAACAACTCTAACAACATATTCATATTGTAGAAATACAAAAACAAGTCAAAATATTTTTAAAAACGGCATATCAAATCCGGAGAAATAAAAAAAACAACCTAACTCTGAATGTTTCAACTAATATAAACAATCGGAAGAACAACCGAAAAGAAAAAACCGAAAAAAAACCGAAAAGAAATCCATATAATCGAATATGTACCTTGAAAAAAGAAACCTAAAAATGTAGAATCACAACTTAGTAAAAATGGTGTAAGATTTGTGAAATAAGAATAAAATTTGTTAGGGTTAGGGTTTGGTTTTGGTTTTAAAGTAATTAATTGAATTTTGAAGGGTAATTTTGGAATTTACGAAATCACGGTGGGTTAGCCATACGTATCAAGCCATAGCCACATGACCGCCAAAAACTCCGGTACGATCACCGCAATTGACCCAACTGTTTGGTAGTGTAAAATAAAATTACGGTGCGTCCACCGTGAAACCAAACAACCCGAGTATTCCTTCAACTAGTGTATTGTTATGTATCATCAAGCCAAATAACAAACATCGACTTAAATAACAAACATCATGTAAAATTAATTTATTTTTTAGAAACCCAAAAACTTGTAAAATTAAGCTACAATTTACAAATGGTAATCTTACTAACTTTTGTGTACTAATTTACATATTACAACGTAATTGTGATGATAATCTTACGGGATGGGTTGAATTGCGATTGCAATTTCAATGTTCGCCACTGTGGATGTTATCCATAAAAGGCCCCATGGAGAACTAAAATTTCCATACGTAGGATCTATTGTAATAAATAAATTTTTAAGCTCACATTTAATCAAATAAATATACAACTGAAACTTTGCAGTATATGATCAAATAAACGCATGTTATTTATAAAAGAGAATCAATTATTATCTGACATGCATAAAAAAAGGCCAAATTTATCCCCAGCCCAAGAACGAAAGAGAATTTTGGGACCGTGTCAAAACATTGGTCCAAATCGATGTGAGATTTTGGGATTTTCAACATTTCTTCAATTGTTTTGATACATCAGATGAGTTGTGTTTTCGCAATGGCGCTGAGATATTTCAACAGTCGGGCGATTACTCATTTGAGCAGCGACCTCCTGTAGTTAATTTGGGTTTCCGATCTTTCTTCTTTTCTTCTTCTGCTATTGCTTTGGTTGAGTTGAAGAATTTCCAACAATAAATGGATCCCGAGGAGACGTTTATAAGGGTGCAGGAGCGTTTTTCCGAGATGCTCAGTCCAAGAATCAGAGCCAACCTCGAGTATATGTTCTTGTTTCTGGCCGTTACTCTTTTCTGTATTCTCGTTGTTATGCACGCAAATTATGTTCAGCAGGTGATAAATGCATTTCCTCCTTCTTTTACTGCCTTTTAATTTATGTTTTTCTCTGATAATTTCCTTCTTTTGCTTTATCATTCTCATTGAGAATTTCCTTTGTTGAAGCCCGGCTGTTCGAGCGAATTTTCTAGTATTCAAATGTCTGATGCCCAACTTATTCAAATTAAGGTGTGCGTTTTATCTTCCTTTCTTTAAATAACACACCAATATTTTGGTTATCCTGTAGTTTTAGCAGGCCACGATATGCGTGGTTATGGTTTGTTTGGATGCCTTTGCTAAAGAACAATTTAACATAAGTTATTTTTATTTTCCCTTTGTGCAGATAACCAGCCAAGGCTTGTGGATGCATAATGATTCTCTGCGTGATGATACCGAAGCAGAAGTTAATAAAGAAAATGAAGCACGCCACGATTCGGATGGAGATGCCTCAACCCATTTAACTGCACTCTCAAGGTTGAGTTGGATTACCACTAATATGTGTAAGAAATATCTGTGGCAATTTTGGAAAACTAGCTATGATGCTTTTGAAACCCAGCGTGAAATTTCTAGCGGCAGTGGAAGTTTTAAGCTGTCTCCTAATGATGTGGCTGGAAAACTTAGTAAAGATATCAGGCATAGTAGGCTCTATATGTTACCCTGGGAATCTCTCCGAACAGCTGTAATTCATGCCGTTGAAAAGTGGCATGGACGATTTTCTATATTTCTGCGATTGGTGATGCAAGGTTTCGGAGCTATAGGGGTCAG
The DNA here is from genome assembly GCA_009725065.1 of Utricularia reniformis. Classification (NCBI taxonomy): domain Eukaryota; kingdom Viridiplantae; phylum Streptophyta; class Magnoliopsida; order Lamiales; family Lentibulariaceae; genus Utricularia; species Utricularia reniformis. Next base: position 20,294 of record RWGZ01001455.1, read on the forward strand.
CATATGTAATGTACTTCTTTCTTTCATTCCAATGAATCAGTAACTGATGGCTTGCGGTATTGAATTACCACATAGGATGTTGCTGGCATAAATTTGAACTTTGATATCATCAACTGGATAAAAGTACTTCATTTGGACAGGCTGAATTCCTGTGCAGGTACTGATTCCCATTTCATCTTGTTGCTACCATGTTTCATCCATTGAAGGGTTTTTTTCAGTTTGCAACATAGATTTCGATGTTCGATTGTGCAAATGAGATCTGTCATCTATGGTAATTTTATAAGCCCTAAAAAATGAAGTCCAAGTGTAGTCTTTAATGTAGAGTAATGCATTATTTGTGGAGATTGGCTACTTGATTTTGCTCCTTGAGACATAATTTTACATATGGTGCAACTGAAAAATCTAGGTTATGGGTTACAACAGAGTAATATGAATTATATCGGTATGTGGATGACTGGCAATGTTTTTTTGCTTGAACCATAGTTTGTTTTAATCTCTCATCACACTCTTAATATATTTTTGTTCATTTATTTGGTAAATTAATTTGGACTATGCATCTAGTAATTATTTTGCTAAATGAATGGCTTCATGCAACTTATGAGTCGATCATGAACTCTTCAATGTAGCTCTTTCTAAGCTTGGTTGAGAGAGTAACTCTTTGTTATTCTCTTTCAATGAAACTATAACTTTCCGTTCAAAAAAATCTAGTAATTATTTTATGTACTTCTCTTATTTTGGTTTGTGTCTCAGTGCAGTGGCTTGAAAAGAGAACCAAGTTATTCGAGCCTGCATATCTGTATGCCACCGAGAAAGTACTTATCATATTTCATTTGCTTTTTGGGAGTTGCCTATGCATTTTATGTTATACAGAAAGGATATTCTGGTCTTTATCATTAATGTTGAATGACTTTATTTTTAAGGGGTACTTTTTGTTATCTGAAGAAGCTAGATCAAGACATGGAATTAGGACTATGAATATCAGCATTTCAGCACGAGACAGTTGCTTTGGCAATAGGTATATAGATTGGCTCTATCCTTTGTGTCTAGCTCACGAGATTCCCTTTCACATAGTTGTAATTGTCTGGAATTCTGTGGTTCTCCGAGCCATCACTTTAAACAACTAAGCCTCTCTACACAGATCCTCTAAATCACTCTATGTTTTGAAGTTTTTACTTCATCCGTTAGTCTTGCATAAAATGGTGTCTTCCATCTTCATGCTCCATTGACTCTCACATTTTTTATGCATAGTAGGACAATCCTCAATTCAGGACTTCTGGGTGAAGGATTTTTTAGATTATAAGTCTATAATTTAAATCCGGTATGTCAAATGACTACAAATTGTGTTAGCGAATGCTCTATAATCCTAGAGATTTTTCTTTGCCCCCCTGGTAGGTCATCATTTTACCGAATTATTTACAAAATTTAATGGTCTTTGTTCAGATGGCAGCAGCTATTGATAAACAGAGTTGTAGGATATGACACTATTTTGATGAATAGCTTGCTGAATTCTCCTGGACAAGGTACATGGCTGCTCTATTATTTATCTTTCGAATTCTGAGCTTCATTTCAGATTGTATAGTTTCAGTTAATCGTGCACCATTTGGAGTTAATATTTCAATGTTCCCCTAATAGCTTCCAACAGTTTGACCACATTTTTTTATTTATCTGCTTTTTTTTGTTTTCCTTAACCTAATTATTAGTTGAGTAACTTAATTAAATTTGTTCTGATTGCAGGTTATCTTTATAACTATCAAACAAAGGAACTCTACAATCTCACTTATGCTCGAGAACAACCTGAAAGTTCATTGAATATTGGAGGTATTTTCTATTTATATTTCTAATAATTTATAATAACTTCGCTTTTGATGGATATTCTAGATGGCCTCTCTGAATGCGCCTCACTTTCTTTGAATGTTTGCATAAAAGTGTTATCTGTGACTGGTTTAAGATTTGATAGTGTTAAGATTTGACTGATTTAAAATGTATCAAAGTATCTATACAATTTAAATATGTTATCTGTGATTTGCATAATTTTTTACTCACATCTAAATTAATGTCTGCTTTCTGTTCTATAGTTTTATAAATGTGCTTAAATGAATTCACAATTACGGTGAATTTCTATATAAAATATGGCATCATAGGCTTCACCGAAAACTCCTGTTGCAGATGCAAATCCAGCCGGGAAAGGAAACCACATCTGTGAAGTTGTTATGCATTTAATATGGAATAAATTAGGGCCTAATATCGCGAATTCTCTTTATTTTATCTTCTTGCTTATCATTGTATGGAATTATCATGCACTTAGAGTGAAGTCTTACTTGATGATGTTGGTTATTGGTGGTCTTCAAGAGTACTCTCAAGGATGAAATTAATTGTGGTCTTCACCTCGTTTCTTTGCAGACTACTTGGTGACGAAGTCTGGCGTGTTGATGATGTCACTTTTTGTTTTTTTTACTACCACAATGTCTGTATCGTTTACACTAAGAGAGACACAGACTCGCATGCTGAAATTTACAGGTTTGACAACCTGAACTATGGGGGATTTCTATAGTTTAACTTCTTTCTTTTTATCTAAAGCCTGGACTAAAAGTTTCAAAAGAATAGCAAGTATATTAAATTCTTTATTCTTATACTTAAGAATATTTCTTCAAGACATTTAAACGTTGTTTGAGTTATAATTACTTCGATGATTATAGTTTCATTTATTTGATCTTTCGTATAAAAATTTCTTCTGTCAGTAATAGTGCGTCTCTCTCTACAGTTCAGTTGCAGCATCACGCTCGACATAGACTTCCAACTTTTCAATTAATTTTTGTCCATGTGCTAGAATCACTTGTTTTCGTACCAGTGAGTATATACATTACGCTTAGCTTTTATATATATATTCACCTGAATTTTATTTGTAAACTTATCTGCAGATAATGATCGGGATTCTATTTTTCCTATTCGAGTTTTATGATGACCAGCTATTGGCTTTCATGGTTCTAATTCTAGTCTGGATCTGTGAATTATTCACTCTCATCAGGTTTTTCTTCCCTAGTCTTCAATTGCACCTTTTCCCTGAAATGTTGGAGCAAATATATAAAAAAACATGTGAAAATGTTGTTTTACATTGATATAATACTTAGAGTACTAAATGGGGTTAAATGATCAGAATGGTTTAATGGTGTGAATAAATGACTAAGGTTGCCATTTGATATTACTTACAAACGCAATACTTTTTGAAATGTCATTCTTTACCTTATGCAGAGTTGAAAATGTTTGTGTACCAACAGTATTTTAAGTTTCATTTCGGCAGTATTTCTTTCTTTAAATATGGTAATGTGCATAATGCCATCTTGATCATCCTGCATTTGACAGTACTTTGTTGTGCTCTCCTACGCAGTGTCCGGACTCCCATATCAATGAAGTTCTTTCCTCGCTTCTTCTTGCTCTACTTTATGGTGTTTCATATATATTTTTTCTCCTATACATATGGTAATAGGTTCCCCTTGTTTCCTTTTCACTTTAAACAGTCATTATCTTCATCTGGTGTACATGTCATTCATTTTTTGCAAATAGGATTCTCGTATTTAGCGCTTTCAACATGCGGTGCCTTCATGCAGCACCTTATCCTCTACTTTTGGAACAGATTCGAGGTATAACCGCATAATGATTACTTTCACAATCACCATAGTTGGGCATGAAGCCAATGTTTTTAGCGTAGCAATTGGAAGGAGTTAACAAAAGAAAATAGCATTGATTTGATGTGCAGGTGCCATGTTTGCAGAGATTTATGCAGAATCGAAGGTCACATTTGGATATTCATATAACATCGTCTACGATACTTGAATCGACTTTGCGGATCACGAGATTAAGAACAAGGAACACTTCTTCTGTGGGTGTAAATGATGATTTGGGGTCAGGAGGATTAGATCAAATGAGTGAAAATTTAGGAAATGGAAGAGAAACAACAGTGCAAGATGGTGGGCCTATGAGTTCACTTTTGTTGTGGATACTTGGGGGAGCATCTTCTCAAAGTCTCAACTCTTTCATTTCCATGTTTCGTGACTGGAGAGATCAACCCCAAGTTTATGCACAAAATGAAATACAGCAATGAAGGAACATGCATTTTATGCTTTCCTATTTCCCTTCACTCTGTAAAGTGTAATCTACATACATATTTACGTGCCGACAATAATATCATTATACGAGATATTCAATTGTGCTACTGAATATCATATGGAAGGATTATTAAAAAAAGTGAGGTATGATGAATGGTGGTTAAATAATAAAAAATATAATAATAGTCCATTTTGAAAAATCATGGTTAAAAATTGCATAATTAACCCCTCAACTTACGAAATTACAATAATGACACCTAAAGTTATCAATATCGTTTATTTTTGACTCATAACATTCTATCACTCGGTTTTCCGTAAGTTGAAAACCGTTTGAAAACCCCTCACAAAGTACGCAAATAAGACCAGTTTGAAAAAGTATACCAAATTTACCCTTAATGTTTGAAAATTGTGTATAAAATATTAAAAATTTACGAGTTCATTAAAGTACCAATGATAAACGGTATTAAAAACTTGAGGTGTCTTATGTATATTTAATTGAAGTTAGAAGACTAGAAATGTATATATTTGTTCAAAAAATATATCATATTTGCAATTTCATAATTTGGAGGATATATCATTTACACCGCCCGTAAATTGGGGGTCATGGACAAACATCACCCATACGTTAGGGGAACACAATCTCGCTACACAGCACATTTGAATTGGATGCAACTCCCTTATACTTTAGTGTGTTATAGTTCTTGTCAACAAGTTTGATTGATGAAATTTTGTGGATTTGATTCTTGTTCAAATACATAAAAGCTTCAACAAGAAAAACACATGAATACCGCACCGCCATCATAAATCCCAAACAAAAAATGAAAGAAAAAAACACTCACTGTTGCTAAAACTCCGAGTCGAAGCATGCCAACATGATTTTGGAAACCATGGATCTTGCAAACGGAATGAAGCTTAAGCTGTACCTGTAAGATTTATAAAAATCTTAGAGACGGACACGAACACGGACACGGACACGAACATGAACACGAACACGAATACGAATACGAACACGAACACGAACACGAACACGAACACGAACACGAACACGAACACGAACACGAACACGAACACGAACACGAACACGAACACGGTAGGACTAAGACAACATTCATTTCTAATGGTATATTGGTTATCACATGTTTAACTACATACTAGTTTAGATATTCCTCCCAAAGAAAAAATAAATAAATGAGAACAAAAAGAGCAAAGCGGGCTATTGGAATATTTGTAAAAAAGATGTACCAGATAAGAGCACCAAACTCCATCAGAATAGCGAGAAGTGTCAACACCTTGTTTCGAACCTGACAAAAAATGAACTTTTATCATGGGAACATGAAAGACAAAAAGAGAGATGAAAGAATATGATGACAATGAGAGGAAACTCACATATACTGCACAAAAAAGAGCAAGTATTATGCTAGAAATGTATATTGCCGTTGCATATATTCGAATTGGATCGAGCATCATTGTCCATTGTCTTTTAGGGCCTATTAGAAATGCTGTGCTGTCACAATACAATGTGATTATCAATGGAGATTTGAAGCTCATTCATGGACAATCCAAAATAAACCTGGAGGGTAAATCATAGTATAATGCATGTTGAGAAAGGAAGCATGAAATTTCACATGGAACAAAAAAATGAAGCAAACGAGATAAAAGTGCATTCAACAACAATACACTAAAACATTATGAGTTCAAGCCTTTAGAGAAATGAGAAGCGTTTACTTCAGCAAAGTCCAGTGAGCAGCTAAGTGAGGCTCCTATAAATAAATCACAGTCCAAAGGTTTAGTGAATACTAAGCCTTTGTTATTAGGTAGATTTTCATAGCAAATTCACATTGAAATTTGTTTAGATTCTAATATTTAACAAATGAAAGCACCAATTTCAGGAAAAATTGAAATAAAAAATAAGGGTTCCTAAAGAACGAGAGAAAAGGTGCAAAAATTGAAATGCAATAACAAGCATCCAATGTGATGAGGCCATTTAAAAATGTTCACTGTTTTCTCTTGTTTCACAACTCTATATATAGACAAACCTTCCCAGAGCAAGAAGATTGCCAAATGAGAATGTTATCCCAAATTTGATTGGATTCAAGAAAACAAGCATCGACTGCCAGAAAAAAAAAGAAAGAAATTAGATGATAAGTGTATGTTGATTTCAGACACTTATCTCCAGCTACTTGACAACTTACCAAGAACGTGCAAGTTATACCAGCTGCTAAGCAAATTGCGAACCCATAAAGTCTCTGTCAGTTAGATAGAAAACAAAATCAAAAGGATGAAACGATAAAATGCAATGCCTATAGCCTTTTACTCAGCAGTGATCCATATTTGACTCAATAATCACGTCGCAATCAAAATGAGATGTAAATTAACCCTAACGTAAGATTCAGTTGTTGAATAGAGAGCGAATCAAAAAAGGTAGTTAATTAAGAGTAATACCTGTTTAGTAGACAAAGTGCAGCTGCGATTTATATCATCAAGGAAAGAAGATTCAGGCTGAGGTTGTTCTTCAACATCCATCCCCACCATCATTTTCATCTTCTCATAAGCCTGGTTCATTCTATCCATTTCTTAGGTTGTACTCTTCCCGACGGAGGTAGTACTGAATACTGATACTGATCTTCCCCGGAGATCTACAACCAACTCTAGTAACTCAGCTAGCGAACAACATATACTGCACCATCATTTGAAATCGGATCCGACCCATGAATTGAACAAGACGAGCTAATTGTAAGACCCGATATTTTATTTGCTAATCGGATTCTAACCGCTTAATAAATAAATATGTGTGAATGTCATTTAAAATTTATAAAAATTTATATAATTGGGCAAATTTAATTTTTAATATTTCTTAATTTTAGAAAATATAGATAAAATTGATTTTCAAATTTTGAATTTTTTACAAAATTAATCTCAATATTTTTTAAAATCTAATCCTCAAAATTTAATATATTGGAACTAATTTTGTATATGAGAAATTTGCCAATTATAGAAATTTTGGGAACTATTTTCATCAAAACATTCGAAGAAAAGAATGCAAATTAAAATTTGAAGATATATTTTTTCAAATAAATATAAATATTATTAATTTTCAAATTAATATAGTCGAATCTGGGACCTTGACTTGTACAAAACCCGATTAAGAATCTATGTGTCTTCTCAATTCTCACTGAAACAGTTCTTGAACGGAATCTAATAATCATATAATAATTGCAAAAGAATAATGTCTCCAACTATGGCATGTTTATGTATGTAATCAATTATGCATAAAATCATACCCAACTAAAGATCCAATCTAAACCCAACCCAACTAAACTTTTTGTTTATTTATCTTTCTACATCGGAACATATCCGAACTCAAAACACTTACTTCAAATTTCCCCAAGCGTGAATTAATTCCATGTGCCGAACAAGGTATTTTCTTAGTAAAAAAATTGTATTCTAAGATCATAAAAAACACTGCTACAGACAAACTTTTACCACAAACAAGCTGAGATATTAGTTTGATAGATTGACATAAAAACATGTTTCAGATTAGCTCTAAACTCAACCAAATCCACTAATAACATGAGCTTTAAACACAATTTCATAAAGCTGCCGAGACACCAAAATATTGTAATGAAATAGGGAGTCAATTCTAAGGCATTTTAAGGATGTACCTGGGAAAAGTATGAGCATAAATAGACAAGTTCATCTTTTTCCTTAACGTACACCTCCTTCCTGTTCCATAGCATATGATATTAGCGTGGGAATTTCAAGATAAGGAAGATGAATTCAAGTTGTTATATAGGTTCCGGTCGAACTCCTCGTACCAGGGATGATGTACACGGATCAAGTTTCCTACTTCAAGCTCTACATTGTTACATAATCTCGTGTTGAAGATGATACATAATGCCCTTGTTTCTGCATCCTTTGTTTTGTACTCCATAAAAAGCTCCTGCAGAGGGAAAATAACCAAACTGCTACAACTAAGCATAACAGTAAGCTCATTATTGCTCTAGCCATTCTTCACAGACACGTACATTTGAATCTACACAGGAAGTGCAAGAACAAACAACCAGCTTTGCTTCCAATGATTTGGATAGAATTCTCACTAAAATGCACATTTCCTTATCTACGGAAAGACAAAGCAGGGTTACACCGAAGAAGTAGCAGGATCATAAACTACGTGGTAAATTTTACCTTTAAATCCTGTTTCTGTCCCAGCATACTTCAAGAACTCGATATCTCTATCCCTTTCACTCTGGAGTACTTGCAGGAGCTTTCCATGCATGCCGCTGAGGTAAGATTTCACTTGTTCAACGAAGCAAGAAAAAACCAACCAATGATAATGGGAATAAATTCTTTACCCACCTGCATGGCATCACATTACTGAAGGCAACGTTTCCAAAAGCTTGATTAAATTGGTAGCCTATGGTCCTCAGAGGGCTAATTGCAGTTTGAGTATGAGGATTACCCTAAAGTAGGGAGGTAAGCCAGTGAATAATCACAGAAATAAAAAAATGTTGAAATTTGAAAGTGATACCACCCATTACATACCTCGTCATCAGTATGAGAGGATGGTCCACTATCTGATACATCTTGCAGTTCATCGTCATCGAAATGTCTACCAATAAATAGGAGTATTAACTATCAGAAAATTTCTGTTATGGCTACCATTTTACTATACTCATACTGTCACAAACTAAACATAAACTGAAGAAGTAGAGGGAAGCTGCAGAGAACAACCCTGCTAGTTCTGAACTCCCCAGCAGCAATGGATGGTTCCCCTCTCTGAAGCAATCTAGAAATTCAGACATAGAATGCTCCTTGGGCTGATGCTTGTGACACAATTCAGGTGATTGTATGCAGTCCTTTGGATGCAGGGTATACTTTAGATCCAAAATCGATTGTGAAGGATCAGAAAATTCGTCCTCATCTTCATCAACAATTTCATCTGGGACTGAAGTACTTTCAGAAAACGTTCCTAGAGTGTCACCGATAATTGAAGATGGGCCTTCCTTAATGGAATATTTATGAAATGAAGGTATATGTTTGGATTTTACCACGGCTTTCCCATCTGCAGCATCGTGTAGTATGTAAAATTAGGCATGGTTGAATTGGCAGCACAAGTGCAAAACATTTGAGGATTAGAAATGCTTGAGTAGAACTGTAGAAGGCATCTCATACCTTGATCCAATTCCTTTTCGTTCACATGAGTGGAATAGGATGAAGTATATCTGGAAATTTTATTCAGTTGAACTAATGATTCCACTTCCTGGCTCGCAGCTGACCATGTGAGATCCATTGTTTTCCTTGCATTTGAAAGGCTATCAGTTTGGATTTTCTGGTCATACCTATTACAAAACAAAGAGTAGATTGTCACAGAACTATAATATACTCCTTATTAATTCCCAAAAGGTTAAACTCAACTTATACATAACATTACTCATTTTCACAAACAATTTCATCACTACGCGAAACTGAAGCTGCAGTGGGTAAGAACATTTCCTCCCTACAATAAAAGCTTTGGAGGGATGAGGAAATTCCAGGCCTATCACTCATGACACTCCTATTTTCAAACAAAGTACTTTCAATATCATCATGGAAAGAGCATCCTTCTCTGCCCTGCCAAAAATCATATGTCGGGAGCTACTTTAGAACAAGAGTGCTCTCTAGAAAAGCATAAAATAACTTCATGGGAAGTAAACAAAGAACATTTAACTGAGAACTACGAAAAACTAGCTCATGGAATTCCTATGCACAGTAGAACCTTGTATAACAATTAAATTCTTAGTCATATTAAGGAAGCTTCATCAAACGTGCGAGACAATACCATGTGAGATGATATGAAGTTCACAGAGCGATTTTGTTGATAGGAATCTGCAGCATTTACATTAAACTAAGTAAACAAATATAAATTCTTTGCCACTAAATTGAGGGCCTTATCCGTAACAAATATGACATATATGCAAAATATAAAATAACCTCTGAGTATGTCAAGTTGAGAGATAAATTGCTTCTCCGCCTGTAATATAGCAATTTTGAAAAGAAGGTTTTCATAGGGACGATTAAGCATCAAAACTCCAAACTAATGAAAAATTTTAGCTAGAATAAATGTTTTAAAAAGTTGTCTTAATTATAAAATTGTCGAAATCGACCTTGAGCTCATCTACATAAGAAATACACCAAATGCCCATCTTCCTCACCTTTTTATTTGCTTCTCCATTCAATGGAATTACTATTCCATTTCTTCCAACCTCCAACCCATCCTCTTCTTCTATCATCTCGTCAAAGACAACTCAGTAAATCACGAATTCGAAGTCCCATATAATTAGCTTGATAAATATTAAGCAAACATCAATGCAAAATAGAAATAACGACTGAGCAGTCCATGCTTACACGCAAACTATCAGATAACCAAATCACCACAAGTTCAAGAAAAAATGAGAAGATCAACCCAGCACAAAATTTACACAATATTAGTATATCATAATTTTAACCGGAAATGCTCTGATCAGTATCTGAATCCTCTGCCGCACCCTTTCTGACCTAGAATCGGAAACTATATGATAATTTTAACCGAAAAAATATACATATATATAAACAAAAAACAATGCATTACAAGCTTGCTTCTCCTCAACATATCCAGCAGGATTGCTGACGGATACTCAAGTCGAGATACTTCCCGCCTCAACAGCGAGCAAAATTGGTTGAACTCTGCAGTTGGATGTTTTCGCAATGAACTGGAATCCGAATTTAACCACCTCACATCAATTTTTTTCAATATTAATATTTGTTTAAAATTAATAATATATAAAAATGATTTAGTTTGAATTTGTTTGAAGTAAACTAAACAAATTTGAAATACTAAAATTGAAATTTTTCTTTAAAGAAAGCTTTGTCATTTCAAATTTCAAATCATCTTAAGTTGATGAAGTTGTCTTAACTTCAGACTAATTTGATCAATTGATGATCCGACAATTATTTCTGACTTCTCCCTGTGAATCAGATTTTACATCAATGAGTCCCAACTTGAGCATTGCTTGTTGGAAGTCAAAGAAAAACATGGCCTCATTCATAGCATAACCATTCACGATTCCTTTAGTTATCGGGTTCGAAAACAACGTCTTATCCGAGAAGAGTACTCCGAGATTCTTCTGCACCGAATTGAAGTAGTTGTTGTCGAAGGTGTTTCTAGTAGAATCAAAAGCTTGCTCTGCATTATCCCCTGCGCTACATGTCTTTCTAAGTACTCCCGCAAATCTTTGGTCTAAATCTTCTTCGGTGGACAATCGGTTCTTGAACGACGAACATCTCGCAACTCCAAGTGTATGTGCACCTAAGAGAGAACACAAAATTCAACATAATGAACATAAAGCATAATATAAAGTTCAATTGACTTGTAACATATATTGAATTAGATTTAAACTAAACCACGAACAATTCAATTTGAGAGAATGTATTGAAATAATGTCTCACATTAATTATGGAAATAAAAATGTTATATTTTATAAGATGAATGATATCATAAGTAATCAATTTATCGTAAACATTTTTAACCCTTTATAAGCTATATTAATGTAAATTGACACAATTTTATAATTTTAATATACCCGACAATGCCACCATCTCACGGGGTGCGAATCCACGCCTACCAAATGCGGCGATGAGCTCGGAGCTATTGAAAGTGGGTGCAGGAAGATTAATGGTGTCTTGTATTCTCGATCGTCGTCCGTCTTTTCGTCCTTTGGGTATATCATACACAGGGCCACCAGCCTGCAGCAGTAGCATCAATGAGCTAATTAATAAAACAAACAAGATTATAAAAGTTCAAGATTCAATAGTTTGAGAGAGTTTTTATGTAACTTAATTTATAACATAAGTAAATTATATTAAAAAAATTAAATTTAATCAATTACTTATAATGTCCATCCCTTGTAAACTAAAATATTTCTATTTCAAAATATCTTACAAAGAAGACAGCGTCTCTAGCAGCCATAGCAAGAATATCAGCACATGAAACAACTCCAGGGCATTGCTTCTCAAGTAAATCCTTAGCCGTGTCAATTATTTCAAACCCGCGTAGACTCAAATTGGCTGGTGAGTTTTTCTCAGCTGTGTTATCTTTAGTAGAATCGATAAGCACAGATCCATCACATCCCTGTACAGAAATATGTTATGATTCTTTATACATTCTTCTTCTTGTCAACTTCTTTACCTCAACAAAACAATCATGGAAATGCATCCTAACAAGCCCTGCTGCTAGCGTGGGATCTGCACGCAGAGCTATCATGACAGCATTCTTCACGATGAGATCTGCTACGGGGCATGACACTGCATAATATTCGACGCTTAGTCCGAGAGCTAATCCATGAAGGGTGAAAATTATGAGTGTGAAAACTGAAGCAGCCATTCTCAAGCACTTGTGAGTGGAGTCAGTGCACTAAGTTATAGCGATGAATTATGGGTTGGATGGCACTATGTAATGGAAAAAAAGGATAGCCACTTAGATATGAGGAGCCTTTTAAGTTAACATCTTTGTCCCACAACATCTTAGTGTGATTTAGGCACAAATAATACCCATTTTAATGTTTTATATAATGATTTAAAAATTCATACCATCAATATATCGGATGAATTTTGTACACCGAAAAACAATAAATGTATGCAAGTGCATAATCATAATCATGGATCTTCATGTTTTTTGTAAAAAATATAATAAATAACAAATATTATTACTTTATATTTAATTACATTTTTTGTATTTCATTTACCTAATTTAACATATATTATTAAACATAAAAATGATAAAAACACAAGCGTCAGTTTAATTTTCATTTCCTTGATCTTCTAATAACCTACTAAGAGACAAAATTAGATACAAACTAAATGTATGACGTTTGCCTACGGTGCCCCAACTTACAGTCTGTGTAAATGACATGCTCTCCAAGTTATGAAATTACATATATGATACATTTTTTTAGTAAAAATATACATTTGTAGCCCTCAAACTTTAATTAAATGCATATAAAATACATCAAGTTTACAATACCGTTTATCATTGACATTTTAACGAACTCGTTAATATTTTATATTTTATACACAATTCTCGACCACCAATGGTCAATTTTGTATAATTTTTCAAACGGATTTTATTTGCGTACTTTGAGTATCACTCATGTTAACGGAAAACATTTATCAACTTAACGGATGCTCGGGTGCTAGAATGCCATGAGTAAAAACAAACGGTGTTAATAACTTTAGATGTCATTCTTGCAATTTCGTAAGTTGAACGACATATCATTTACACAACTCGTAAGTTTTGGGCTAATTATGTAATTTTCTCCAAACTAAATGAGATTAATAACATAAATTAATTTATTAACCTAGATAAAATATACAATTTTACAACTCATTCCTAATATTCAATATTTCTCACCCAATTATTAGCTCCCAATTGTGGCGAGTTGAATTATAATAAAATTGGTATTAAAATTTTTAAATTATATACAAAACCTCCAAAGTTGATATAATACGTGTTGTTTAAAGTTGATGTGGCGACCCTTAAACTCTTTAAAATTGTAAACAACATGTTCTCAAAATTTTAAAAATTGCATAGTTGGCCCACGAAGTTTCAAAACTGTTTATATTTGACTCTAACTCTCTTTGATATTTTAAATGCATCATAGTTTGTATTTAACAACTTAACCTTGAAAATATGAAATGACTATGTATCCAAAATTGAAAATTTTAAAAATAATACATAAATTGTCAAAACATCTAATACGAAAAAAGATGAAAACCGCTACTATTCACTTAATGGTAATTCTTGAACAATTTTGAAACTTTTAAAATTTTGTATGTAATTTACAAACTTTAGGGTTATAGTTTTTACACTATTTTAAACATAGAAAGAATCATCCTAATTTTCTCTTATTTTTATTCTTACTTTGTTTTTTAGAACATTGAATTAAGTTTCTTTAATTCTACCATAAAATAGATTGCACAATAAAATTTGTAGAATTATAAATATTAATTATTTATTTATTAAAAAAGTGCATCACAACAAAATGCATAAAATTAAACCCCATTGATGAAAATGTAGTATTTCAAAGTGAGGCTAAATTATGTGTCCGAAAGGGCAAGTTGAGAGCAAAACTGTGATCACACGTCATTGTAAAACTAGCAAGTCATTTGGATTACTCTCCCAGCCCCAAGGCTTCCCCCAAATTAATACCTTTTGCCATTGTTCTCCTTCCTATTCCCCCTCCATTTCCTTTTCTCATCATCGCAGCGAATTCCCCATAATCTATTTGCCCATCCTGCATCGCATTATCAACACAATTAGCGTAATTCAATCAAAAAAATACCGCAAAACTTACGTTATCTTGATCAATCTCACTTATCATCTCATCAAGATTAAGCTCACTTAAACCAAATTGTTTGCACGCTTGTTGAAGCTCATCTATTGTTATGTAACCACTACAATCTTTGTCGAAGAATGAAAATGCAGAAACAAGATTCTCCTCTCTTTCAAGCTTGTTTAGGTGAACCGTAGCAGCTAAAAACTCGCCGTAATCTATCGTTCCGTTGTTGTCGATATCAGCCTTACGAAAGCAAAGTATATTAAAAGTTACGTTAGCAATAACGAACGAAGAGAAGTTCGGTATCGTACCGCATTCATTAGATCTTTTATCTCGGACTCCATTAGATCAGATCCAACCTTTCTTAAACCTTCTTTAAGTTCTTCGAATGTTATGGTTCCGCTGTTGTCTGTATCGATCATTTTGAACAACTCTTTTAAACCTCCGATTTCCTCTTCGGATAATTTCTCTGCGATAACCTACAAAATAGTTGAAGAATAAACATGGGATTTATTCAAAATCTCATGTAATAAGAGAGAGTTCTAACGCGTAATGCCATTTTCTTTAATTTGTTCATAGCAGAGAATTGTTTGAGACGAGATAAAACAGCCGAATCCAGAGGCATATCAGGGGCAGTGTTGTCATCGACAATCCAAGGATGCCCTGATCATGAAAAGGTAGGTTCAAGAATTGATTAAACTAGAGAGGTCCATACTTAGAATGTGACAGCAATGAGTTCACCCCTATCACTATTGCAATGAAAATTACTTACGAAGAACCTCGTATGCGGTCAGCCTCGTTTTGGGATTTCTATCAAGCATTTTTCTTATCAGATCCTTGGCAAAGTGTGAAATCCCAGGCCATGGTTCTGAATCGAAATCCAGTTTCGCTTGTAATATTTGTCGAAAAATTCCCATCTCAGTTTCTAGAGTAAAAAAAAGAATACGGTTAATTCTCGTGAATCTTAATCTTGAGTAGAGTTAATCATACCAGCCCAAAAAGGTGGAACTCCACTGAGTAAAATGTACAAAATAACTCCAGCACTCCAAACATCAGCCTCGGGTCCATAATGCTTGCGAAGAACTTCTGGGGCAACGTAATAAGGACTTCCAACGACATCACAAAACATTTCATCTGGGAAGATGGTAGAAATAAAGCTAAACAAATCATTAGAGCTTTATACAAGAGAAAAAATCTCAATAGAAAGATCTAACATGTGTTTCAGTTCTAAGAACTCCTAGATCAATATCATGTTATCACTTTCCTCATTCATCACGAAGTAAAGTAGAGTAAACTCAATTGGGTCTAGAGCATGCATTTGCAGCTAAGAATTTGGCTAAAGTGAGACAATTGGGAATCAAATCGCCGCAAGAAGCCAGAAAAATCATTTGATCATACAGTAAGTAGATTTTACATGAAGTTGCTACGAGATGCCGCAAAGGATAGAGATATTATCAGATCAAAATCTAAAACTTCAGGAGTTAAGGATCAAGTTCATTTCTTACCTGGCTTATAAAAAACAGAGAGGCCAAAATCAGTTGCCTTAAGAACAGCGTCCTCATCATTGCTGAGAAGCAAGAAGTTCTCTGGTTTCAAATCCCTATGCATCACCCCTAAAGAATGACAAGCCTCCACAACACCAACAATAGTTCTGATCAATTTCGCAGCTTCCCTTTCACTATAATGTCCCTTTTGAACAATCCTATCAAAAAGCTCGCCACCAGCACACAACTCCATCACTATGTGAACAAAAAAAATATCCTCGTAGGTACCCTTTATTCTCACCACATTCGGGTGCTCGGATAAATGGTGCATTATCTGAATTTCCCTTAGCACATCCTCATAATCCTCCTTGCAGATTAATTTCTTCTTGGGAATGGACTTGCACGCGTACTGTACGCCACTCGATTTCTCAATGCAAAGAAAGGTTATCCCAAATTGTCCCTGGCCTAGCTTCCGGCCTATAGAGTAAAGACTTTTCAAAGACTGAGTTCTGTAGGGGAGGACCCAGTTTGGCTTGTTCGGATTTGACGTCAGAAAAGTTGGTTTTTTTGTTTCCGTCTTTGCCTTGTCTGCTTCGGTTTGAGAGGGGAATGGGTTTTCTCCGGCGGGATCCCCGTGGTTAGACAGCGGAGGAGGAGTTGATGAGGACATGGGTACTGGCTTCTGAAATTGTTGTAAATCGGATATGAATCTTGAAGATTGATTGGGGTTTATAGAGGAAAGAAGAGGGCGACGAATTTCGCTGGAAAGCGATGAAACTTGTGATTTTTCTGAACTTTGAATAACAATGAAATACGTTTCTTATATTTTGGATGACTATGCCAAATCAAATTTATTTTGAGATGCAAAAATGTTATTGAATAAATCAAAAATCATATTATAACTCTAATATTTTATTCTTTTATAATTTACCAATAATATGATGGTTAAATGATTATTTAAAATTTAATTTACATTAAAAATCAAAATCAAATTGACATATTCCTTAATATTTTTATTTTAGAATTTACAATTCTACACAAAAATCGAGATTGCAATGTGAAAAGTAAATATTATATTTTACTTTTTTATATTATATTATATAATATATTATTTGTATTTTTAAATAACTTTTTATTAAAATCTATTATATCAGTTTTCTTTCTTAAAATATATAGCAAGATTTGTATTACAGTTTATAGCAAGACTAATTTGCAATATATTTCAATATATATATTGATAAAATCTAATGTTTTAAATTATTCAATGAAAATATGTCTGGTTTTTTTGAGGAATTATAAATTGTAAAATTTAAATTTGTAGAATATGTGACTCGTTGTTTGATTTTTTAATTTATATTAAATTTTAATAGTCATTCAATCAATAATATCACTAACAAATTATAAAAGAAAAAAATGTCTTATGAACACGCCTAATAGTAAAATTTTGCCCTATGACTATGACCATGACAATTGAGACCGATTACTTTTATGTACTCGATCATCTCTTTGGAAATTGAGATTGAGACATCTAGAATTACGATCCACACATAAAATGCAACGGTAAATTTCTATTATTATTTAGCTATGTGGCAAAAATTGAAATGAATAGACTCAGCTCTGATACCATATTAGAATTATAAAGTCTGTTCAGAATAACGACAAAAATGTACACAGATATAATGTATAAGGGGAAGAAATCATACCGTAAAATACTAAAACAAATCAATTATTATAATGCTATTTTTTTATAAACTATTCCAAATTTGATCTCAATTCCAATTTGAGATATTTTTATATTCCAATCTGTGTAACTAGATTCGACTTGCTAAGATGGTAAAAGTTTTATTTTCAACTCGGTTATAATTTAAATAAAATAATATTAAATAAAAAAATATAAATAAATGATGAATTTTGTTAAAAATTGTATTAATAAAATCACAAATATTTTATCAAATTATTCTTATAATTTAACTTTATAAAAACATGAGTATAATTGGTTGATTCTAATACCTCCTTAAAATCAACCACATTCCACTACATAACAAAGTTGTGTAGTGGAATAATCGACAAGTAAAACGACTACATAACAAAGTTGTGAAAGCACATAAATCATTTCACCGATGGAGACATATATAATTAATTAAAAAATTAAGACGACGTCATTTTATGTCAGATGTAAAATTTCAGAACGAATCGGAGAGTACGATTCGGTTCGACATGAGTGCGTGAGGAAAATCGGAGTGTAGTTATTTAGTACACCGATAATTAATAATCATATCTCCAAAAAATAGTGATGTGTTTGATTTGTTATTTTCATCATCCATTATTTTTAAAAAATGAAATAAAAAAGAGTGATAAAAACAATCACAATTTGTAATGATGCATTTAATGGATTATACAAAAAATAATAATACAATAATCATTACCAAAAATAGTATGGTACTTCTGATAATAATGGGGTGATGGAATATGTTGATCAAATCATTAATTTTTATACACATAAAATAATTCATTAAAATTCAATATTTTCATTGTTAAAAATATTCGTAATTTGAACAATTAACTATTTATCTTTATTTTTAATAGCTAAAATATAATCATTTTTTAATATATAAAATTATTATACTTTTATATAAATGACGATTATATCATAACTCTAATTAACATTTTAAAAAAATCATAATAATCTCATATATGGTGAGATATCATTATGAAATCGTTTTTTAATGCACACAAAACTTTTAAAACACAAAACAAAACAAAATAAAAAAACGATGTTTTCATCAATTCAATTCAAACAAATCCATTATTTACCATTTTTTAATAATTGATCCAAAAAAAACAAATCATGATTAATTTATCATTTAACCAATACCATTGAACACATCCGACCTTTTAATAGCTTATCAAACATAAAAATAGTGCAATCAACAATTCTAGTCACGGCTCCAAGCTTTCACTTCTTCTAATGGTGCACTGCAAGCAAATTGAAGTACTCTTATGCTTTTCATAGACTCCGCACCATCTACAACTATATGGCTCAACTTTCTAACAAAAACTACACACTTCCTATGGGCACGTCTTCTAAGAACAACTCCAAGTTCTAGATAATTTTAGATGCAGCAGGAAGGACGTCGAAGCGTCAAAATGAACATGTACCCTGAAAATCCTAAGACGAACATAGAGAACATGCCAAAAAATGGAGAATATGTGGGGTTGGCAGCCCATGCATAACTCATTGTATTCAGTGCATTCTAAGACGATGGACAGTGGTTTCACCACTACACCACCGGAAGAAAATTATGCTATTGAGACCTTGTTATCGAGCCACGACATTCAAATAAACATATCAAACATGTGTCGATTAATATTGACTGGCTGAGGGGGGTATGAATAACAATGAGGTTTAGAAGGACTTTTTGAGGGAGATTGTCCATAGGAGGTCGGTGTCGGATTTCACCGTCACTACTTCTCCACTAACGATATTGGATGTGCTAATCATGTCTCCAAATCTCATCTCTGTGTCGCCTGAAATAAAAACAAAAAAGCAAGCAATGTGATATTGGCTTCTAGTGTTTCAAATAGCTTTTAAGCAAAATCTCCACGACCCCAAACATTTCTTTTAAATTTTCAAACTTACAAACTTCTAGTTCTTTTCAACTTCCTATAATCAGTACCTTCAAAACATTCAATTCTACCAAAAAATCACTCTACACATCCCAATGAAGCCATTTTACCAAAAATTCCAGGTAAATTTAGAATTCAAGTGAGTGTTTCATATCGACATGTAAACAAAATAAAAGCATAGAAGCAATTCTATTTGCGCACATATGCAATGCTGACACAGATTCCGAAGAAAAGAACTAAGGGTGATACTCACAAAGATTCCATTGGAGGCCAGTGGTTGTCGAACTTTTTGAAGGACCACAGATCGGAATGAGTCCGCAATGAGGGCCCTCTACAGTTGGTAGGATTCTGATCTCATGATGGCGGCTACTGGGAAGAAGTTGGATGATGCAATCGTCTGATAGGAGTATTATTCTAATGCTTGAGAAACGGCAGATGACATTAATATTTCCAGCTTCATGGTCAAACCGTCCACCAAGTGCTCCAGCAACAATAATGCAGAGCTGAAATAATCAAGTTAAAATTCCACCAGATATCTTACGCTAATAACATTAGGTCAGATTGAAATAATCAAGTTAAAATTGCACATCCGCCTAATCATGAATGAAATCATAAGAACACATCATAAAGAAGGATATTGAAAGAAAAAGGCAGGCAGATAAAGGCAACTTTGACCTACGTTTTGGTCCTTGATGTATGATGATTCACAGATATAGAAAACGCATTTATGTAAATCATTGGTGTCCTGATCATGTGAAGAATCGATAATCTCAGTTCCCTGAAAAGGATGAAATAGAGCCTCTCGTAATGGTAGAGCAGGGCACACAGTAAACTGAAATAATAACCTATGCAACAAACTGAGAATTAAGAAGCAATAAACTTTGTACATGGATGATTTACCAGCAAGCTGTGAATTCAATTTGATTGAAGAAGGCTTACAAATATTTACTTACTAAACTTTTATAAAACCCCAAAACTTCTTCTCTGATCGAGTCCATGTCTCCTTTTATTACATCTGGCTTGTACCTGGGCCATGTATATCAAGTATAAATGCCACAAATGTTTGAACAGTTTCATGCTTTCATAAACAGAGCAGATTACACGACTAAGCATCTTAATCATCTTCTTCATGATTACACAACAAAAACAAACACAAAAACGGTGGAGACAACCCTTATTCCCACACATGGGTAGCTTTCTTTAAATCACATAGTACCAAAAATAGCAACAAGTTTTCCTAGCGCAAGCCTTTCATTTCATAATTGAGAAACAAATTTAATATTTAACATAGACAGCAGTCCCTTTTCTTCCTCTCTTTTAAACATTTTACACCTTGATCGCACTATGAGGAAATATGTATTTTTTCTATAATGTAAAGTAACTAATTCAGAAGGTATCATTCAATTTAAATTTTACTCAGAATATATATCACTAGAAATATATAGAATAGAGCTGAATACAAAATTTACCAGATAAATTCTAACAAGATTGTATCATAAAAGCAACGAAAAACGGATGTACTGATTAAAAAAGGAAAAATAACAGCTGCAGCGATCAGGTAATACTATTCATAAACCAAAAAATTCTACTTGAATTTGTATATCCTCATTCAAATAACGATGCTCGAGTTCAAACGTAATAAAATAAAAACGATTTTTCATTAAATATATATAGCTCATAAAAACATGGTATTATTATTCAATCCAAAAGAAAAACGCTTCCACCTTCCACGCACATCATCAGGGTCTTCGCCAGGAAACAACAGGGGCAATTCATCATACAATCGGTTGGCCCCACCGTCAGCGCACATACGCAGCCGCGCTGCTCCACAAAAGGAAACAAAAATCAAAAGAGGAGTACACACCAAATCAAGCATAAAAAACAGGACGCATGAAAATTAACCGCGGTTCCATATGAGAGGAGTGAAGCGAGGAAGTGAACGGTTGAGAACAATGATAGCGTAGGTCAGCGAGGGGCTGGCTTCAGAGAAGGCGGAGAGATCGGGGAGGAGAAAGGCGGAGGAATGCTGCATCAGTACCATCCCGCTACTCCGATGAAAGTCAACCACTCACACGACTACGCAGTACGCAGTTCCAATTCTACCGGAGTGTTTAAAGTAAGAAAGCCGTCACGGATGACGAATTCGCGTACAATTCTGAATTTCAGGGTCAACTGCTTTGATTGAAAAAGTATTCAGAAAACGATCTATTGACGGTATAATTGAATTTTGTGTGATGCTTTAGAGGTGATATTTAAATAAAAAATGATACTCAATTTTAAATTAGAAAAATTGCATAACCTGCAACTCAGTAAGATGTTCCTAACTTACGAAATTATAAGAATGATATTTAAAATTATTAATATCGTTTGTTTTTACATTGACAATTATAACATCTGATTTTCAGTTAAAATCATTAATTTGATTTACTCTTAAAGTTTATCAAGTATGCAAATAATATTGTTGTACAAAATTAATCCTTATTTACGAATATAAAAAATTCACTTCATCGTTAGATGATCAATTATTAACTGTATTATCAACTTAAGATATTTTATGTATATTTAATTGACGTTGAAGGATACAAATATATATTTTTACTCAAATATTATATAATATTGATAATTTCGTAACCTAAATAACATACATGTTACACAATGGGGAGGGAGGTAAGTTTGAAGGTGGGGCTGTTATTCGATCCGAACGAACCAAACTCGTTATGTTCATATTCGTTCATATTTATATTCGAACGTGTTCATATTCGTTCATATTTTATTTGAACGTGAAAATATGTTCGAACATTATTCAAATTATTAAGTGAATGTTCGTGTTCGTTCAAATAGCTTGTTCGAATATTGTTCGTACGATTTGTTCGAACATGTTCATATTATTTGTGTGAACTTCACCAAAAAAATCAAATTTTGTTGTTTCATAGACAAAATAAAAATAAATAAAAAAATAAAAAAATAATCAAACGATTATCTTTCATAAAACAAAAAAACTAACTCACTAGATCCACAACATAAATCATTTATAATTCATCATCCATAAAAAACATTATGCGCCACATATTCAATTTTGTTGTCAAAACATAAAAAATTATTATCATTTATTTTAAGCAATAAAAAAAATAGATTTATAACATTGTCATTCTTCTTTTCATCGCAAGCTCCAATAGTTTTTTTCGTATTTTTCAATGCCTCACTATTGTAATGTCTCACTTCATATTTGACATTTTGAGAGTTTTGTAAAATATTAAATATTTATATTTTTTCAGTCTTTTGAATCCAATGAAGAATTGAGAAGTGATTCAAAGCCGTGCTAGAGTTAAAGAATAAAAATTAAGGTATTGTTATATTGTAAAGGTTTTTAAACTTAAATACTATAATAATTTATTATAATAAAAATTAATTTAAATAATATATTTATTTACGAACGTTCAAATTTGTTCACGAAAATGTTCGTATTCGTTCAAATTATAAACGAACAAAAAATAATGTTCGAACAATGTTCATATTTTTATTCGAATGAGCGAACACGATCACATTTTAGCCGAACACATATTGTTCACGAACTGTTCGGATCGTGTAACAACCATATTTGAAGGCACTAAGCAAATATCACCCTTTTAAATTACTTAATAAAATTATTGAAATTTTGATGAGATAAATCTCTTATTGTCTTTAGATTCTTGACTCTTAGACTAATTTTAATGGCGGATAAGATCGTATTTCCGCCATATGGATGTTCATGATTACATGGCGTCCGGAAAAATACTGTCCGCGGAAATCATATTTTTTTTAATTATTTTTTGGTTTCTTTATTCTATTTTATATAATATAATTATTTATAATAAATAATTATAAATATGAGTAATTTATAAATCATTTTGATATGTAATTTAATTTAAATAAATAATTTAAATATGTAATTTTTATTTAATTTAAATAAAAATAATTTAAATATGTAATTTAAATTAATAAATAACTAAACGTTGAGATTATTGGAATTAAAAATATTAAAATTAATATGTAATATTAATTAATGATAAATGAATATTAAATAGATAAAGTTAATGTGATGGAAAGATAAAATTATATTTTGATAGATAAGATGATGTGGATGAAAGAAAAATAAAAAATAGAAATTTGAGAAGTAGAAAGAGATTATGAGGTGGATGTGAGAGAATGATGGTATGTCGTGAGATGTATACGGTGAAAATAATTTTGGACGCGGACAGGATTGTAATTAACCTTATTGTCCTTAGGTTCTTGACTCTTACTTCCACAAACATATATTTGATATTAGTGTAAACAAGAAAGAAATGCAAATTATTGGTATAATTTGGGATTACTAATTATATTTGTATTTCAAGAAGACTGACTACTTTTATTCCAATCCCAAACAGAGAGGCACGCAGAGATACAACAAGAACAAAAACTAACTGTCTTGGTGATCAAGCTTTTTTCCCCATTCATGAACACTAAGGTGAAGTTCAGCAGCAGCAATCAGGAAGTTGATTCCCTGACAAGGGCTTAAAATCTGAAGCATTTTCTTCAGAGTCATGAGCCATATGCAGTATCTCCACAAGCTCTTCCTTCTTCGAACTAATAACTCCATCAAACCTCCAATTCTCATTCTCAACATCATCCTCCACTCCACCTCTCATCGCTTCAGACAACAAACTCGACATCTCTACCATGCTCTTGTCGGCCAACTTCTGCTGCTGCATAGCCAGTTTCTCACTAATCTCCTCTTCCTTCTTTACAGTTTCCATCTCTAGATTACCCATCTCCTCAATCTGTTCCTCTACTAAAATCAAACTGCTGCCCTGATTTTGGGTGCATTAGCTGACAGGCGGCGCTCGGTCGCCAACCACCGATCCACATGAGGGAGTTTTCTAGGGTACTTAACCACGAAGCTTTATACATGGCTGTGATATTTTTCTCAGCCAACGTGAATTTCACTTTGTAGTAATGTTCGTAGTGATGAGTAACCCGATCAACAAGAGAGCGCAGGGATTCGTCATCCAGCCCACTGTTCCTCGCGGTACCGAGTTCCTCGAGGTAGTGCCTTGGCTCCTCGACCCAGTCCTCGAAGAAGTCGTGGAAGGATTCGTATTCTTTCACCTTGTTCATCTCCAGGAAGAACACCCGGTACCCAGTTGTGCATGGAAATGCTGAATTTATAGCTACCAAGTCTTCGGAAGGCCGCAATCCAGGTTATGATTTTGTTGATAACCATCAACCGCTTATCGGACGGTGTGCCACAGCGAGGCAGAAGGCTGTGCAATCCAGAATTTGGTTTTCTTACGTTCAATGAACCGCCGCTTTTTGAAATTATGCATTGGAAATTGGAATGCTGAAATCATGCGAAGTTTAGTCCAAAATACCACCGATTAAGAACAGTGCCGGTAAAATACCACCATTCGCGTTAGCCAATCACGAATTGCATTTTTTACGTAATTCGCGATTGGCTAACGCGACTCGCGTTTGCCAAAATAAAATTTAAAAAAAAAATATTTTTTTTGTAATCGCGATTGGCTAAATCGAGCGCCAAAAGGAGCTCGATTTAGCCAATCGCGATTACAAGGTTTAGAAACTGCCTCCGGCTTGTTTCGGCGTGCGTTAGGCTAACGCGAATTGGATTTTATAAATCTGCCCCTTTCTTTCTTCTTTCTTTTCTCCTGCGCGCAAAACCTAATTTCGACCTTGGGGTTTAGGTTTTGGGTTTCCGACGAAAAGCTGTGGGGATTTCTTCGAATTTTTTCCGATCCCGACATTCTTCATTCCGTAGTTTTCGTATTGTTGTTGGTAATCAAATCGAAAGAACTTGAACCCGCTTTTTTTACCTCCTCGATTTGTATTGGTACTTATTTTAAATTGATTTTTTACGATTGATTAGTTGTAGCTATTTCATTTTTGACGATATTATTTGTGACTAATTAGTTATAGTATTGATGTATTTTTTCTACATGAAGGTTATGGATCCATTTTTGAATTATAACATGTATCAGAATTACGATCCATCTCAAATGGCAGAATCATCTTCTTTCATGGAGTTATTGTTGAGTCAAGGGAATCCAGGTTTTTTATAATAAAATGTTATGTTATTATTCATTACACTTTTAGTATACAATATTTATTTGTTGTAGGTATGCCACCAGAATTCAACAGAAATGTTGAAAATGATGACGATGCTCCAGTAATAGATTCAGATATTGATGAATCTGAAGCTGAACCTCCGCTACCTCGAGCTGAAGTAGAATGGAGGATGATTNAAATCTTTATGGGGTTTCTCATCTCCACATATTTCACAGATTAAGGCTAAAGAGGTGCAAAAGTCAGTGAGTTTTGAAGACTCACCATTGTAAAACTTTGTCTGGTTATTCTGTAAAGAGTTAATCATTTCTTGTAAAAAGAAAGGATTATCAGAGGAATCAATAACCATTTTACCTCTGCTAACATAGTCTTCATCGCTGATTGACTCTTGTTTAATGGAACCTTCAATCGAATCAATGTATGTTAATTCGGAATCCTTTTCATCCATTTGAATCTTCCAGATCAAGATATCGTCCGACTAGTTGGGATCTGAATGAAGAGGGATACTTCACCCTAATTTCAGAGAATTTAAAGGCCTTGGGGAAATCAGAGGGTTTTCGCGATTTCCAATAACACAGGCGTCTCTACGACTTCCACAATCATCCAAATCCATCAAATATAAAAAATGTGCTGAAATAACTCCGCCGGAGAATAACACAAGATAAATCAATGTGTACAATCTAGCTTGAAATTTAGGCCGAAATGGACTAAATTAACGGTACAAACCGGTATTTCGAATCATCTCAGTCAGTACACGGGTTAACGGGTCGGACGAATCGGGTTAATGGGTTTACCCAAAAATAATCAATTAAATAAACAATTAAGAGTATTTTATTGGGAATTAGGGTTAAAAATAACAATGGATAAAATCACTTAGTGCGCTCCATGGCTATGGTGATTATGGAGATGCTATGGATCTAGAATTCCTCAAACATTTTCACTAGAGACGAGTTTAAATTCTTGCATACGTTGGTCCCAATCTTATCGTCTTCTTAACAGTACCAAACCGACTAGAAGGAATTTTGCGCAAACTACCACCGATTCTGAACAGTGCCGGAAATTTACCACAATTCGCGTTAGTCAATCTTGAATTGCATTTTTTACGTAATTCGCGATTGACTAACGCGAGTCGCGTTAGCCAAAATAAAATTTAAAAAAAATATATTTTTTTTGTAATCGCGATAGCCTAAATCGACCGCCAAAAGGAGGTCGATTTAGGCTATCGCGAATTGAGGCTTGCGAAACTGCCTCAGCCCTTATTTCTTACTCGCGATAGCCTAACGCGATTCGCGTTAGCCTAACGCGAGTAAGAAAGAAGGTCGCGTTAGGCTAACGCGAATTGAACCTTATTAATCTGCCCCTTTCTTTCTTTTCCTTCTCGCGATTTGGGGTTTAGGTTTCGGGTTTCAGACGAAAAGCTGTGGCGATTTCTTCGAATTTTTTCCGATCCCGACATTCCTCCTTTCGTAGTTGTCGTATTGTTGTTGGTAATCAAATCGAAAGATCTTGAACCCGCTTTTTTTGCCTCCTCGATTTGTGTTGGTACTTATTTTAAATTGATTAGTTACGATTGATTAGTTGTAGCTATTTGATTTTTGACGATATTATTTGTGACAAATGGATTAGTTATTATATTATTTGTGACTAATTATTTATCGTATTGATGTATTTTTTCTACTTGAAGGTTATGGATCCGTTTTTGAATTATAACATGTATCAGAATTACGATCCATCTCAAATGGCAGAATCATCTTCTTTCATGGAGTTATTGTTGAATCAAGGGAATCCATGTTTTTTATAATAAAATGTTATGTTATTATTCATTACACTTTTAGTATACAATATTTATTTGTTGTAGGTATGCCACCAGAATTCAACAGAAATGTTGAAAATCATGACGATGCTCCAGTAATAGATTCAGATATTGATGAATCTGAAGCTGAACCTCCGCTACCTCGAGCTGACAGTAGAATGGAGGATGATCCATTGCCTCACACTGTTGTCGATGTTTCTAGGCTAGCACGCCTATTGTCTGGAGTTTCTCCCGGTATTCGTTCAAATACTTATTCCTTAGGAGACGATGTGGTAGCTGATGACTTTGCATATGCAAAACCACGGCGAGTTTATTCTTCATACAACCTAGGCAATCCAAATCTTGTTGTTGGAATGGGTTTCAAAGATAAATCAGATGTCCAGTTCGCTGTTTGCCACTTTCATATCGTCCGCCGATATCAGTTTAGGGTTGTAGATAGCACACCACAGTACTGGATGCTTGAGTGTTTTTTAAAAGAACAAACAAACTGTGAATTTCATCTTCGAGCAAGGTGTGATGC
Source organism: Utricularia reniformis (assembly GCA_009725065.1). Classification (NCBI taxonomy): domain Eukaryota; kingdom Viridiplantae; phylum Streptophyta; class Magnoliopsida; order Lamiales; family Lentibulariaceae; genus Utricularia; species Utricularia reniformis. Next base: position 48,289 of record RWGZ01001455.1, read on the forward strand.
TAGGGATAAGGTCTGGCAATTTTCGAGAGGTTATATTCCTCATTCTTGTGGTGCCGGTAATGTGAGCGGTAAACACCGCAACATGACAATGAATTTTATCGCTCGTGATATGGTGGAATACATTTGGAGCAAAAAAGAAGGTATGTATTATAGATATTTGTACATGTTATAGGAGTTCTAATTTTATTTTTTTTACAGGATTGAAAGTTCAAGATGCTATAAAACAAATGCACGATAGATATGCATTCAATGTTGGGTATGATAAAGCTTGGCATGGGGTCCAACGTGCATATGAGTTAGTGCATGGTTCATGGGAATCGTCTATGCAGAGACTTCCGACACATTTGGCAGCTATACAGATGAGTAATCCCGGTACCGCAGTTGAATGGAGTCTTTATGACACTGATAACGGTCCGAACGACAAGGTGCTTCGTTATGTTTATTGGTCTTTTCGACCTTGTGCAGACGCTTATGAACAGTGCATTCCCGTTATCTCCATTGATGCTACACACCTTTATGTACGGTACAATCACAAACTCTTGATAGCCGTTTGCAAGGATTTTGGAGGTCATGTTATTCCTTTGGCGTATGCTCTTGTTGATCAGGAAAGCAAAGATTCATATTCTTGGTTTATTCAGTTGTTGGACATTCATATTATTCGGGGACAGTCGGCTTGTATAGTGTCAGATAGACACGCTGGTATTACAGGGGCGGTTGAGTCGTTGGAAGCATTTCAGACCGGTCGGTTACATCACCGATGGTGTTTGAGACACCTTACATCGAACTTGAATACACACATAAAAAACCGTCCGGTGAAGAAGCTTGCTTACCGTGCTGGGGCAACCCCATTGCAATCAAAATGGAGATCACTAATGGAAGAAATCAGGGAAAAGTGTAGTCGTGCTTACGTATGGCTTACTCGACCGGAGATGGAAAGCAATTTGCACAAGTGGGCACTTGCTTTCGATGGTGGACACCGACATGGTACGTTAACTACTAATCAGGTGGAATGCGTAAATGGAATGATGAAAAATGTCCGCCGTTATCCGATTTCCAGTTTAGTGGATTCAACATTCTACACGACACAAAAATTGTTCATAAAACGACGTGATGAACTTGCGATCATGACAAGGAATATGCAGGTTAACATGATTCCATTGCTTTTATAAATTGATGTGTTATCTCATTGTGTTTTATCGTTTTCAGGCCTTCACCCCAGAAACGCAAACGTGGTATGAAAAACAACGAATGAAAGTCGACTCATATGAGATGCACTACTGGGACCCGGATAGGCAAGTCGGAGAAGTGCAACGCATAAAACGTGGGCGTGGGAAGAATACACGTAAAACAGTCGACTTGGTAAGAAAGACTTGCTCTTGTGGTAGATGGATTGTGCATTTGCTTCAATGTGCACATGCTCTACGGTGTGCCAGTATAAACCATGTACCGACGACAGAACTCATTATAGGGATCCCGACTTTGGAACATTTGAAGAACCAATATGCAGATCTACATCTTATGCCATTGGGTCCCGAGAGCGAGTGGGAAGTGCCTGGTTGGAGACTTTGGCACGATAAAGATCGCCTGAAGAAATCACGTACTGGGGGGCGGCCTCGAACAACTAGAATACCAAATGAAATGGATACACAAAATGATGATTGATTGTTTGTGAATTGTTACATTATTTATCTTTAGATTTTTAAATATATTAGATACTTGTTAATTAATAAAATGGCAATCAAAAAAATTTAATTATATTAGATACTTGTTAATTATGTTAGATACTTGTTAATTAATAAAATGGAGATCAAAAAAATTTAATTATATTATATACTTGTTAATTATATTAGATACTTGTTAATTATGTTAGATACTTGTTAATTATTTATTTATAAAATAGATACACAAAATGGAGATCACTAAAATTTAACTCTATTAAATTCTTAAAAAAAATACATAACAGATACATAATCATCGTCGTCTACGACCGGCACTACCATGCTGCCCGAGATGTCCACCGGTGTCACACGCACGACTGACACGAGTACGCCTTTCCCGTCGTTCGCCTACCACCTGATCTGGTGACTCGTCTCGGAGTCAAGTCACCGGCTCTTCTTCTTCACCTTCTGGCTCCATAGGCGTATCTCTAGGACCGATCGGGGGTATATCGGTGTGCTCGCGTGTCTGCTGTGAGGAGCTCGCTCCATGTGTAGGTGCGAAACCAACACCAGGGGTTGGGGTCTGCTGCATAGACTGGTAGAATGACCACATCATAGTCATTTGTTCCGGGGTGAGGGAGGGAGGCGGCGTCTGAAACAAAGGTACCTGAACACCAAATGTAGAGGGCACATGGGGACTATCGGTGGTCAGATCTGGAGCACCAGTATCACTCCTAGGTTGCCCACCGTATAAATACCCATACAAGTTCCTCGAATCAGTGGTCATCTGAACCACTGCTGAACGAGGATCACGCTCTACATTCTGAGACAGTACTTCGAGCTGAGCTGCCTGTTAATTCACAAAAAAATGAAATTAAAAGTATTTAAATAAACACTCATATTAGAGACCCTAATACCTCATATAACACTGGCTGTGCAACCCCTCCACGCCAACCTGAAGATTCTGAACTACTTGTACCGAGGATTAGCACTGCTATCCTATGGTACCAAGTGAAATATTCGTCTTCCGATGATTGGTCGTTTCGGGGATCGTAAAGAGAATCGAATCGTGATGTCCACCGATTCACCTCTTCACAATTAATGATCTCCCAAGTTTGCCCCGTTTCTTTCCAGTGTTTATGCGTGGAATCATATCGACAATCGACCGGTCGTGGAATGGAGAACGAATAGCCAAGCTGCTTTCAAACACGATCGATATTATGAGGTTCCACAACCCCAAAAAATATCATCGGCCCGGTATACATCCACAAAGCCTGCGTTTCTTGACTAAAGTCCTCCATTGGGAACTCCGTGTATGGATTCCATTTAAACTAAGAATATCGAAATTAGTGTTAGTAATGATATTTTGTTAAACCACTAAAATAAACAAAGTGTTACCCCATCGCGACGTATNAGAAAGACTTGCTCTTGTGGTAGATGGATTGTGCATTTGCTTCCATGTGCACATGCTCTACGGTGTGCCAGTATAAACCATGTACCGACGACAGAACTCATTATAGGGATCCCGACTTTGGAACATTTGAAGAACCAATATGGAGATCTACATCTTATGCCATTGGGTTCCGAGAGCGAGTGGGAAGTGCCTGGTTGGAGACTTTGGCACGATAAAGATCGTCTGAAGAAACCACGTACTGGGGGGCGGCCTCGAACAACTAGAATACCAAATGAGATGGACATACAGAATGATGATTGATTGTTTGTGAATTGTTACATTATTTATTTTTAGATTTTTAATTATATTAGATACTTGTTAATTATATTAGATACTTGTTAATTATGTTAGATACTTGTTAATTAATAAAATGGAGATCAAAAAAATTTAAGTATATTAGATACTTGTTAATTATTTATTTATAAAATAGATACACAAAATGGAGATCACTAAAATTTAACTCTATTAAATCCTTAAAAAAATACATAATACATATATAATCATCGTCGTCTACGACCGGCACTACCATGCTGCTCGAGATGTCCTCCGGTGCCACACGCACGACTGACACGAGTACGCCTTCCCCGTCGTTCGCCTACCACCTGATCTGGTGACTCGTCTCGGAGTCTAGTCACCGGCTCTTCTTCTTCACCTTCTGGCTCCATAGGCGTATCTCTAGGACCGATCGGGGGTATATCGGTGTGCTCGCGTGTCTGCTGTGAGGAGCTCGCTCCATGTGTAGGTGCGAAACCAACACCAGGGGTCGGGGTCTGCTGCATAGACTGGTAAAATGACCACATCATAGTCATTTGTTCCGGGGTGAGGGAGGGAGGCGGCGTCTGAAACGAAGGTACCTGAACACCAAATGTAGAGGGTACATGGGGACTATCGGTGGTCAGATCTGGAGCACCTGTATCACTCCTAGGTTGCCCACCGTATAAATACCCATACAAGTTCCTCGAATCAGTGGTCATCTGAACCGCTGCTGATCGAGGATCACGCTCTACATTCTGAGACAGTACTTCGAGCTGAGCTCCCTGTTAATTCACAAAAAAATGAAATTACAAGTATTTAAATAAACACTCATATTAGAGACCCTAATACCTCATATAACACTGGATGTGCAACCCCTCCACGCCAACCTGAAGATTCTGAAGTACTTGTACCGAGGATTAGCACTGCTATCCTATGGTACCAAGTGAAATATTCATCTTCCGATGATTGGTCGTTTCGGGGATCGTAAAGAGAATCGAATCGTGATTCGCACCGATTCACCTCTTCACAATTAATAATCTCCCAAGTTTGCCCCGTTTCTTTCCAGTGTTTATGCGTTGAATCATATTGACAATCGACCGGTCGTGGAATGGAGAACGAATAGCCAAGCTGCTTTCGAACACGATCGATATTATGAGGTTCCACAACCCCAAAAAATATCATCGGCCCGGTATACATCCACAAAGCCTGCGTTTCTTCACTAAAGTCCTCCATTGGGAAATCCGTGAATGGATTCCATTTAAACTAAGAATATCGAAATTAATGTTAGTAATCATATTTTGTTAAACCAATAAAATAAACAAAGTGTTACCCCATCGCGACGTATTAAATCCAGCGAATCACGACATATTAGCAGTTGATGGCTTGGTACTCGAGTCCGTATCATCGTCGTTACGTAACTACGAAATAAAAACCGTAAATATGACAAATATCAACAACATATTAGCAAATGAAATACATTATTTCGCACCTGTAGCCAAAGACCATCCTGCATGTCCGATCGTAGCCATGATTAAGAAATATATGTCCTCGTTCAGGACATATACTTGGTATTCGACTATAAGCCCAAATCTATAAATAACGAAATAATGTAATCTACGCCAAAGAATGCAAAACTATAACAAAAAAATAAATAACTTCAAATACCATTAGAAGACGCATCGGGCCTCCAAGCAATCGACATCCCATAACCCCTTCACAGAGACATCGATACAAGTACGCCAAGACAGCTGATCCCCAACTTAATTGGGGGATTTCATCATCATCCGCCAAAAGATCTAGCAACATTAACTTACCCTGATCTCCGTGCGTGTCTGGAAATAACACTCTGCATACTAATAAAGCGACGATCGCACGAGCACAACTGCGACAAATAATGTATTATTCCAACCTAATATATCAAAACCGTAAATATAATATGAACTTTACCGCAATACTTCATCATCAGTAGAATCCATATTGACTGCATGTGCAGCTTCAACCACATAGTCCCCTAATTTACCTAACACAAAGCATCTCCTCTTTATCTCGTGTGAAGTGGCGGTCCAACCCAATCTATCTCTCATGAACCCTAACCATTCAGAATCTGTCCTAATCCGTCTACGACGGATAATGGGAGTACCATCAATGGGCAACCCCCAAATGACAGAAACGTCTTGTAGGGTAACAACCGCCTGCAAAGTCGTATAAGTAATATAACAAATTCATTAATTGTAAACGGTATACAAAACAAAAATGAAACTTACTTCACCAGAAGTTAGGAAAAAACTATGCGTTTCTGACCGCCATCGCTCAATCAACGCAGTCAATAAATGTTGGTCCAATTGTAGTTTTGTTGTCTTAAATACACCGTAAAAGCCCCATCGATCTAAAACTTGGGCAACATTACGTGTAACTTGTAAATCTCTTAAGGTTCTATCCCAATGCTTGAATATTAAGTGCCGGAGCGTTTTATCACCGCTTAAAACGCGATGACTTAAATGTCTCTCTTAAAGGGTCAACACACTCGAATCGATGGGTTGTTGGGTATGGTGTGCCATTTTAAAACTATACAAAAATCATATATAATCAAATCATCACAACAAACATGAACAAATAATCAAATCACCGCAACTATCGAAAAAAATCATATTTTCACAATAAACATCACAACCAATCAATTAGTCGAAACTAAAATCATATATAATCAAATCACCACAACAATTATCAATAAGTCATTAAATCACCGCAACCACTATCAAAAAAAATCATATTTTCACAATAAACATTAAAACTATCGTAAATACTATCGTAACAAATAATCATAACAAATAATCAAATTATCGCAAAAACTATCGTAACTAATAATCGAATCATAACAAATTATCGTAACAAAATCAAAACTTTGCTCTAAAAAAAACCCGAAATATGGCCAAAATACATACCTTCGACAGTAGGATGCGTTAAATCGAAAACTCCGGAGTTGTTTGGTCGAATGCCAGTGCGGGAGTAACCGGAAAACGTTTGTCGGGAGGAAGTCGCGTTTGAGGCTTACGAATCGCGATTTGGAGAAGAGAATTAGGTTTTGCGTTGCATTCATATGTATTTTTGTCTTGTCTGAATTAATTAAAATGAACAAATCATTTACTTTATTTAATTCATCTACACCTGATGAGGAATTTCAGAGTTGACTTATTAATTCTTAAAGTTATTTTGAAGATTCTTTTTTGAATACACAATATTCTATTCTAATAAATCTTTATTCAATTAGGCTACAACTTGGACATGTTGTGTTGAATAATAATATTTTATATTAAAATTATGAGTGTATCATAAATTGAATAATAACATATATAATGAGAAAATTGGGTCTTCATCCTGCAAAATTTCATAATTTCAAATTTTAAGGTACTGCAAATTTCACCCTCATAGTTTGCAATATTTGGTAATTAAATCACAAAAATGGCAAAATCAATACTAAAACTTGATTGTGACTGATATATTAATTGTCAAAATTGAAAACTTTAAACATTAGTTATGTTAATACTATACTTTGCATTTAAATTATGTGAGCCCTTTTGTCATATTGTAACTTTAGAAATCACAATTGTAATAATTAAAAAGTTTGAAAATAAAGAAACAATAAAGATCAAATTTGTGTGTCGCTTCATATATAATAAAACATACAAAAATATATAACGATCAAAGAAATTTAAATAATACCATCATTATGATAAACTATATTATTTCGAAGTGCATTTAAAATATGAGAAAAATAACTAATTGTATTTGTATTTGTATTCCCCTTTGAATGAACTTAATGAGCCTATACTTGACGGGGCATTTCAAAGTTGACAAATTAATGCAAAAAGATTAAATGCTGAATTCCAAAAATGTGGACTAATTAATCTAACATTTTTTTAATTTAATACAAATAATTTAAACATAAATCGTATGGGTCGGTGTGGACCGAAAATATGTTTATGGCCCATATCCTTGAGAAATATGGGTCGGGCTTATCCGGATGGGACAACTGGCCAAGAAAATAGTATATTTAAATAAACAAATTTTATAGATAACAAACCAAGTCACCAAATTTAAATAGTTAAAAGTGATTTTTTCAATTTTTTAAAAATATGTATTTGGCAAGCAATGAAACAAACATGACACAAGTAAATAAAACCGAACAATTNCTCTTCTTCTTCATCTTCTGGCTCCATAGGCGTATCTCTAGGACCGATCGGGGGTATATCGGTGTGCTCGCGTGTCTGCTGTGAGGAGCTCGCTCCATGTGTAGGTGCGAAACCAACACCAGGGGTCGGGGTCTGCTGCATAGACTGGTAAAATGACAACATCATAGTCATTTGTTCCGGGGTGAGGGAGGGAGGCGGCGTCTGAAACGAAGGTACCTGAACACCAAATGTAGAGGGTACATGGGGACTATCGGTGGTCAGATCTGGAGCACCTGTATCACTCATAGGTTGCCCACCGTATAAATACCCATACAAGTTCCTCGAATCAGTGGTCATCTGAACCGCTGCTGATCGAGGATCACGCTCTACATTCTGAGACAGTACTTCGAGCTGAGCTGCCTGTTAATTCACAAAAAAATGAAATTACAAGTATTTAAATAAACACTCATATTAGAGACCCTAATACCTCATATAACACTGGCTATGCAACCCCTCCACGCCAACCTGAAGATTCTGAAGTACTTGTACCGAGGATTAGCACTGCTATCCTATGGTACCAAGTGAAATATTCATCTTCCGATGATTGGTCGTTTCGGGGATCGTAAAGAGAATCGAATCGTGATTCCCACCGATTCACCTCTTCACAATTAATAATCTCCAAGTTTACCCCGTTTCTTTCCAGTGTTTATGCGTTGAATCATATTGACAATCGACCGGTCGTGGAATGGAGAACGAATAGACAAGCTGCTTTCGAAAACGATCGATATTATGAGGTTCGACAACCCCAAAAAATATCATCGGCCTGGTATACATCCACAAAGCCTGCGTTTCTTCACTAAAGTCCTCCATTGGGAACTCCGTGTATGGATTCCATTTAAACTAAGAATATTGAAATTAATGTTAGTAATCATATTTTGTTAAACCAATAAAATAAACAAAGTGTTACCCCATCGCGACGTATTAAATCCAGCGAATCACGACATATTAGCAGTTGATGGCTTGGTACTCGAGTCCGTATCATCGTCGTTACGTAACTACGAAATAAAAACCGTAAATATGACAAATATCAACAACATATTAGCAAATGAAATACATTATTTCGCACCTGTAGCCAAAGAATTTCCTGCATGTCCGATCGTAGCCATGATTAAGAAATCTATGTCCTCGTTCAGGACATATACTTGGTATTCGACTATAAGCCCAAATCTATAAATAACGAAATAATGTAATCTACGCCAAACAATGCAAAACTATAACAAAAAAATAAATAACTTCAAATACCATTAGAAGACGCATCGGGCCTCCAAGCGATCGACGTCCCATAGCCCCTTCACAGAGACATCGATACAATAACGCCAAGACAGCTGATCCCCAACTTTATTGGGGGATTTCATCATCATCCGCCAAAAGATCTAGCAGCATTAACTTACCCTGATCTCCGTGCGTGTCTGGAAATAACACTCCGCATACTAATAAAGCGACGATCGCACGAGCACAACTGCGACAAATAATGTATTATTCCAACCTAATATATCAAAACCGTAAATATAATATGAACTTTACCGCAATACTTCATCGTCAGTAGAATCCATATTTACTGCATTTGCAGCTTCAACCACGTAGTCCCCTAATTTACCTAACACAAAACATCTCCCCTTAATCTCGTGTGAAGTGGCGGTCCAACCCAATCTATCCCTCATGAACCCTAACCATTCAGAATCTGTCCTAATCCGTCTACGACGGACAATGGGAGTACCATCAATGGGCAACCCCCAAATGACAGAAACGTCTTGTAGGGTAACAGCCGCCTGCAAAGTCGTATAAGTAATATAACAAATTCATTAATTGTAAACGGTATACAAAACAAAAATGAAACTTACTTCACCAGAAAGTAGGAAAAAACTATGCGTTTCTGGCCGCCATCGCTCAATCAACGCAGTCAATAAATGTTGGCTCAATTGTAGTTTTGTTGTCTTAAATACACCGTAAAAACCCCATCGATCTAAAACTTGGGCAACATTACGTGTAACTTGTAAATCTCTTAAGATTCCATCCCAATGCGTGAATATTAAGTGCCGGAGCGTTTTATCACCGCTTAAAACGCGATGAGTTAAATGTCTCTCTTGAAGGGTCAACACACTCGTATCGATGGGTTGTTGCGTATGGTGTGCCATTTTAAAACTATACAAAAATCATATATAATCAAATCATCACAACAAATATGAAAAAATAATCAAATCACCGCAACTATCGAACAAAATCATATTTTCACAATAAACATCGCAACTAATCAATTAGTCGAAACTAAAATCATATATAATCAAATCACCACAACAATTATCAATAAGTCATTATATCACCGCAACCACTATCGAAAAAAATCATATTTTCACAATAAACATCAAAACTATCGTAAATACTATCGTAACAAATAATCATAACAAATAATCAAATTATCGCAAAAACTATCGTAAGTAATAATCGAATCATAACAAATTATCGTAACAAAATCAAAACTTTGCTCTAAACAAAAACCCGACCTAAACCCTAAAATACATACCTTCGACAGTAGGATCCGTTAAATCGAAAACTCCGAAGTGTTTGGTCGAATGCCCGTGCGGGAGTAACCGGAAAACGTTTGTCGGGAGGAAATCGCGTTTGAGGCTTACGAATCGCGATTCGGAGATTAGAATTAGGTTTTGTGCGCAAGAGAAAAGAAAGAAAGAAAGAAAGGGGCAAACTAATAAGGTCCAATTCGCGTTAGCCTAACGCGACCTTCTTTCTGCTCGCGTTAGGCTAACGCGAATCGTGTTAGGCTATCGCGAGTACGAAATAAGGCTGAGGCAGTTTCACAAGGTCCAATTTGCGATAGCCTAAATCGACCTCCTTTTGGCGGTCGATTTAGGCTATCGCGAATACAAAAAAATTATTTTTTTTTAAAGTTTATTTTGGCTAACGCGAGTCGCGTTAGTCAATCGCGAATTACGTAAAAAATGCAATTCGCGATTGGCTAACGTGAATGGTGGTAAATTTCCGGCACTGTTCAGAATCGGTGGTATTTTGCGCGAAACTCCCAATGTGTTGTTATAAAAGTCACAGACGCAAAAAACAAACTAACATTTGGATTTTGAATATCTTCGTCGTTCTCAACTAGACCCAAACAATCAGCACCGTCGACGGCAATGAGAATACGGAAAAACGCCAAGATTTCTTCGTTGATCTATCCGGCGTCGTGTCTTGAATCCGGAACCGTTACCCAACCTCATGTTTGTGTGCTGAATCAGTTGCGGTGGGACGTTGGTTGGTTCTCGCCGCCGTCTTTTTCGGAACCGCCGTCTCCGCCTTCCCAGGTAGCTCATAGTTTTTAAGAAAATCATCATAGTCTCATAGACGCATATCTGTTGGTATCTAGGCCTCTGCATTCCCGTCGTTTTTAGGGTTTTTCTAGGGTTTTCTTCTCGTCCGCACCTAGGGTTCAAGAAAACCGATATTCCTTCGTTTTAAGCGTATTGTTTGGGCTTATGAAGTCGACTTTATCTATGGATTTCGTCTTTATTTTGTGTTTGTTCCTTCAATGTCTCAATTTCTTGAAATTTGTTGATTTTGATGCAGTACGTCGGAACTAATATTTCTGTTGAGAATTCTTACTCCGATCATGTCTTCCAAAGGTAAATAAATCTCTTCTCCGTCCATCCTGCTTTTGTGATGTTTTGATTTGCCTAGGGTTTATACTCTTGTAATTTTCCCTTTTATAACTCATAAAAGTTTAAAAAATATTCCAGGCAGCCGGAATTTAATGNGAGAGGAAAATGTTATATAATATTTTAATATATGAATACACGATTGATATTGGTTATAATGTTGGATACCCGTTGATACGTGAAATAATAAATTTTATTAGAAAAATATATTTATTGGAACAATTCTTCCTTATGATTTGAAAAATTAATAATTAATAAAAAAGATTCATGTTATAATTCTATAGTTTTCAATTGTTAGATTTGATGTTGTTGGACCTCAAAAGATTCATGTGTTGGGCCACAAGCTCAATTTATCTTTTATAAATATTGTGTATTAGTTGAAATATTGTAATTTTAGGGTTTTCATATTATTGAGAAAGTTTGAGTCGACACATTCCTTTTGAAGTTCTTCTCCATTTCTATGTTCGTAGGTGGTCTCGTAGCTTTGCTACGAGACCATCTAAATTGTTTTTATGTTATTGAATCGATAGATTAAATATTGATTCTATCGTTCTTCTTTTGAATAAGGGTTATTAACCCTATATCGTTCAACATTTTTGTACATATTTTACAAATCGAGGCTTATAGTTCGGAAGCTACAAACTTCCTTTCATCAATAAATCCAACATTAGGATATGTTGGATTTATTGATTTTGTTGAGTTCTTGTTAAATCCAATAAGTATTTTAATTTTAAAATTAAATGTATTCTTAAATTAGTTTTGTTTATTATGGTTTATTCGTTATCATATTATATTTAATATTGCAGAGATAAACTAATTATAATATCCATCGGATTTTCATTGGACTTTTATAATATTATTTGGATATATAAATTTGTGATATTATTTTCTCATAATAAAAAATATTAAAGATTGGGTATCAATTGTGGCTCTCGAGCTGAATGAGATCTTGTACCGGTGAGTTTCTCCGATCTTGCTTTACTGTCTTGTCACATGTCGGGGGAGCATTGTCTGCTGGTAGTTTTGGGGTCGGAGTATTCGCTTAAGTAACTGTTGCCGGGTACTTATTAGATGCGTGACAAGTGTTCGACGATTTGCTCACTTGAACAATTGCTTCTTTTTTCGCGGATTTTATTTGGTAATGGTTGCTGAGTAACCTTATGGGAACTGGGGTATGTGCTGCGATATTCAAAGTAACTGGCTTTCGTGCATTTCTGTGGTATTTTCAGAATTGATTATTTGATTGGTTGGCTTCTTTTTTGTCATGATTGGTATATGTGTTCGCAGCTTGTTTGATTTTTGACTGGAAGTTCTAAATGTTAAAGGCTTTAAGCATAATGAATTCAGGGATAATGAATACTAGTTCTGGTTTCACTCTTTTGATACCTTTTCCTCCCCAAAGAGTTGAAGTTGCAAGTTATGTTTCAAGTACATGTTCTATTTCACAAGTTTCTCATAAGGCTACTAAATGTATGGCATCCATTGCTGATGCAATGAACTCTGGTACAAATCCAGATGATCCGAATCTAAAGTCAAAGAAGCCACGTTCACGTAGAACCAAAGGGCCGGAAAAGAAGAATGAAAACTCAGACATTCCTTTTCCAAAAATGATTCCAAAAAAGCCAAGACGTGGACGTAAGAGCGAAGCATCAGCAGTCGAGGATTATGTCCGTGATTCTCTAAAGCGAACATTCGATACTATTCGCCAGCAGAGCCCTGAACTTGTTAAAGACATGGAAAAGATCATCAAAGAAAAGGGTGATAATAAAGACAGTGTCGACAGTTTCGATGATGAATCTTCGGACGATGAAAACAATCTCGATGACGATGAATCGGGAGAAAAGAAGATGGTGGTTGAGGAGGAGGATTCAAGCTGGCCGTTGGATGCAGATGTAGGGTGGGGAATTAGAGCTTCTGAGTATTTTGAGAAGCATTCGATACGGAATGTTGTAGGGGAAGATGGAAATGAGATTGATTGGGAAGGAGAAATTGAGTATGGATTAGTTAAAGAGATAAATTGTCTTGAGTGGGAGAGCTTTGCTTTTCATCCAAGTCCATTGATTGTTCTTGTTTTCGAACGTTACAAAAGGCGAGAAACCATGCATTTTTGTGTTCAATCTTTTATGGAAATTTGAATCACTTTGTTTGAAGAAAATTTACTTTATCAGGTCAAGTTTGAACTGGAATGTTTTGAAAGAATTGGAAAAGGCAGCAGAGGTTTATTGGAAGGCAAAGGATCGATTACCTCCTCGGGTAAGTTAAATCTATAATAATTTAGTTGATCAAGTTTTTATACAGTTTGCTCGTATTGTTTACTGATCGGGTAAGCTAAATCGATAATAATTTACGTGATCAAGTTTTTATACAGTTTCTATTTTGTATACTGATCGGGTTAGCTAAACCGATAATAATTTACTTGATCACGTTTCTATACTATTGTTTACTGATCGGCTTAGCTAAACCGATAATAATTTACTTGATCAAGTTTTTATATAGTTTTCTCGCATTGTATACTGATTGGATGGATAAGCTAAATCGATAATAATTTACTTGATCAAGTTTTTATATAGTTTTCTCACATTGTATACTGATCTGATGGGTAAGCTAAATCGATAATAATTTAATTGATCAAGTTTTTATACCGTTTCTCAGTCTTGTAGTATACTGGTCGGGTTAGCTATATCGTTAAGAAAAAGCTTGATGAAGTCTTTTCTAGTATTGTTTACTAATCGGGGATAATAATTCACTTGATCAAGTTTTTATACTTTTTCTCGTATCGTATACTGGTTGGTTTTTATATAGTTTTCTCGTATTTTATATTGATTAGACGGTGAAGATCGACGTAAATATCGAAAGGGACTTGGCGTATGCTCTTAAAGCCAAAGAGTGTCCTCAAATTCTGTTTCTTCGTGGAAACAAAATGTTATACAGAGAAAAAGGTGACCATTTTTCCTTATTCCATTATACACATTATACAATTCCTTTAAGAGAAAATCTTTGCATTTTTCAGAGTTCAGAACTTCAGAGGAGTTGGTTTTGATGATCGCGTACTTCTACTATAATGCGAAGAAGCCTCCGTTTGTGGATGATTCCGCGGTGTTTACACCCGGTCCGGGGAGGTAATATTCTTTCTTCTTATTCGTCTAGAACATTATGTATAAAAAACTTGAATTCGGACTGTTGGTGAAATTTGAATGTATTGGTCATTGTATGATCTTGCTCTTGTGTCTCTTGAAATATGCAAAAATTGTCATATATCGGAAGTGAAATATCGTTTGGATTGGTTTATAAGAGGGGCCGAGTATGATATTAATTGATTTATTTATAATTGTATCGGTAGCATTTTTGTATTTATTTAAATAAAATAATATCAAATAAATACAAATAAATGTTAACATTTGTTGAGAAGTTGTATAAATTCAAATATTTTATCAATTTATTTTATAAGAACATTGAGATTTATAAAAATGAGTATAATTGGTCAATTTAACTATCTTACCAAAAACAAATATATTTCGATTCATTATAGTGATGAGAACTTTATGATCGGGTACCTTGTGATGGGTGAGGCCCAGCAACAGTTGGGCCGATTCAAATAGTGAAAACGAACCCCTACAATCCGTTTACACAAGTAAAAAAGAGCGGCCCGATGTTCAACGAGAGGACCGAAGATAGCCTTAACGAAATAAAGCGTTTTCTGCCAGCTGGCTTTGGGGTTCGGTCCGAACGGTTACAGAACGGTCACGAACTCACGTTTTTCACGTTTCGGGCCTTCCCACGTTTACCACGCTTCGGGCCCGATCACGCAGACCATGCCTCGGTCCCAACCTCGTTTTACATCCCGCGATAACAACCTCTAACAAACCTGTCAGAGGCGGTTACAGAGCGTGATTTACACACGCCATAAACTCTATAAATATAGGGCAAGACGACGGAAATAGCAGGATCTTTTGGACGCGGAAGAACAGGCCGTTACCCTGCCGGAATTCTTGCCGCTTTCTTTCCCTTNGTGCTATGAATTCTGAGCCATATGTATGGGGAAGATTCATACGTATGCAACAAGTTTCAAGCAAGTTCACTGAAATCTTTTCAAGTTTGGACTTGTCGGCTTGCTTGCACACTTACTTCCCCTTACTACTATTTTCTTCATTTATGGTTTCTAATATTTAGAGTGCGACTTTTGAACCATATTCCTATCTAAATTGCTTCAGCGTCTTAAATTCTTTGTATTTCATAGAAACACTTTTCGAGATTTTGATATATTAATTTTTTTTATTTTTACATCACGTTCACTACTCTATTTTTCTTCTTCGGATTTCTTGTGTCAAGTTTCATACTTTGTATTTCTTTTGGGTAAGTGCTATGAATTCTGAGCCATATGTATGGGGAAGATTCATACGTATGCAACAAGTTTCAAGCAAGTTCGCTGAAATCTTTTCAAGTTTGGACTTGTCGGCTTGCTTGCACACTTACTTCCCCTTACTACTATTTTCGTCATTTATGGTTTCTAATATTTAGAGTGCGAATTTTGAACCATTTTCCTATCTAAATTGCTGCATCGTCTTAAATTCTTTGTATTTCATAGAAACACTTCTCGAGATTTTGATATATTAATTTTTTTGATTTTTACATCCCGTTCACTACTCTATTTTTCTTCTTCGGATTTCTTGTGTCAAGTTTCATACTTTGTATTTCTTTTGGGTAAGTGCTATGAATTCTGAGCCATATGTATGGGGAAGATTCATACGTATGCAACAAGTTTCAAGCAAGTTCACTGAAATCTTTTCAAGTTTGGACTTGTCGGCTTGCTTGCACACTTACTTCCCCTTACTACTATTTTCTTCATTTATGGTTTCTAATATTTAGAGTGCGAATTTTGAATCATTTTCCTATCTAAATTGCTTCAGCGTCTTAAATTCTTTGTATTTCATAGAAACACTTTTCGAGATTTTGATATATTAATTTTTTTTATTTTTACATCACGTTCACTACTCTATTTTTCTTCTTCGGATTTCTTGTGTCAAGTTTCATACTTTGTATTTCTTTTGGGTAAGTGCTATGAATTCTGAGCCATATGTATGGGGAAGATTCATACGTATGCAACAAGTTTCAAGCAAGTTCACTGAAATCTTTTCAAGTTTGGACTTGTCGGCTTGCTTGCACACTTACTTCCCCTTACTACTATTTTCTTCATTTATGCTTTCTAATATTTAGAGTGCGAATTTTGAACCATATTCCTATCTAAATTGCTGCAGCGTCTTAAATTCTTTGTATTTCATAGAAACACTTTTCGAGATTTTGATGTATTAATTTTTTTGATTTTTACATCCCGTTCACTACTCTATTTTTCTTCTTCGGATTTTTTGTGTCAAGTTTCATACTTTGTATTTCTTTTGGGTAAGTGCTATGAATTCTTAGCCATATTATGTCGAAGATTCATACGTGTGCAACAAATTTCAAACAAGTTCACTGAAATCTTTTCAAGTTTGGACTTGTCGGCTTGCTTGCACACTTACTTCCCCTTACTACTATTTTCTTCATTTATGGTTTCTAATATTTAGAGTGCGACTTTTGAACCATATTCCTATCTAAATTGCTGCAACGTCTTAAATTCTTTGTATTTCATAGAAACACTTTTCGAGATTTTGATATATTAATTTTTTTGATTTTTACATCCCGCTCACTACTCTATTTTTCTTCTTCGGATTTCTTGTGTCAAGTTTCATACTTTGTATTTCTTTTGGGTAAGTGCTATGAATTCTGAGCCATATTATGTCGAAGATTCATACGTATGCAACAAGTTTCAAGCAAGTTCACTGAAATCTTTTCAAGTTTGGACTTGTCGGCTTGCTTGCACACTTACTTCCCCTTACTACTATTTTCTTCATTTATGGTTTCTAATATTTAGAGTGCGACTTTTGAACCATATTCCTATCTAAATTGCTGCAGCGTCTTAAATTCTTTGTATTTCATAGAAACACTTTTCGAGATTTTGATATATTAATTTTTTTGATTTACATCCCGTTCACTACTCTATTTTTCTTCTTCGGATTTCTTGTGTCAAGTTTCATACTTTGTATTTCTTTTGGGTAAGTGCTATGAATTCTGAGCCATATGTATGGGGAAGATTCATACGTATGCAACAAGTTTCAAGCAAGTTCACTGAAATCTTTTCAAGTTTGGACTTGTCGGCTTGCTTGCACACTTACTTCCCCTTACTACTATTTTCTTCATTTATGGTTTCTAATATTTAGAGTGCGACTTTTGAACCATATTCCTATCTAAATTGCTGCAGCGTCTTAAATTCTTTGTATTTCATAGAAACACTTTTCGAGATTTTGATATTTTGATTTTTTTGATTTTTACATCCCGTTCACTACTCTATTTTTCTTCTTCGGATTTCTTGTGTCAAGTTTCATACTTTGTATTTCTTTTGGGTAAGTGCTATGAATTCTGAGCCATATGTATGGGGAAGATTCATACGTATGCAACAAGTTTCAAGCAAGTTCACTGAAATCTTTTCAAGTTTGGACTTGTCGGCTTGCTTGCACACTTACTTCCCCTTACTACTATTTTCTTCATTTATGGTTTCTAATATTTAGAGTGCGACTTTTGAACCATATTCCTATCTAAATTGCTGCAGCGTCTTAAATTCTTTGTATTTCATAGAAACACTTTTCGAGATTTTGATATTTTGATTTTTTTGATTTTTACATCCCGTTCACTACTCTATTTTTCTTCTTCGGATTTCTTGTGTCAAGTTTCATACTTTGTATTTCTTTTGGGTAAGTGCTATGAATTCTGAGCCATATTATGGGGAAGATTCATACGTATGCAACAAGTTTCAAGCAAGTTCACTGAAATCTTTTCAAGTTTGGACTTGTCGGCTTGCTTGCACACTTACTTCCCCCTACTACTATTTTCTTCATTCATGGTTTCTTATTTAGAGTGCGACTTTTGAACCATATTCCTATCTAAATTGCTGCAGCGTCTTAAATTCTTTGTATTTCATAGAAACACTTTTCGAGATTTTGATATATTAATTTTTTTGATTTTTACATCCCGTTCACTACTCTATTTTTCTTCTTTGGATATCTTGTGTCAAGTTTCATACTTTGTATTTCTTTTGGGTTAAGTGCTATGAATTCTGAGCCATATGTATGGGGAAGATTCATACGTATGCAACAAGTTTCAAGCAAGTTCACTGAAATCTTTTCATGTTTGGACTTGTCGGCTTGCTTGCACACTTACTTCCCCTTACTACTATTTTCTTCATTCATGGTTTCTAATATTTAGAGTGCGACTTTTGAACCATATTCCTATCTAAATTGCTGCAGCGTCTTAAATTCTTTGTATTTCATAGAAACACTTTTCGAGATTTTGATATTTTGATTTTTTTGATTTTTACATCCCGTTCACTACTCTATTTTTCTTCTTCGGATTTCTTGTGTCAAGTTTCATACTTTGTATTTCTTTTGGGTAAGTGCTATGAATTCTGAGCCATATGTATGGGGAAGATTCATACGTATGCAACAAGTTTCAAGCAAGTTCACTGAAATCTTTTCAAGTTTGGACTTGTCGGCTTGCTTGCACACTTACTTCCCCTTACTACTATTTTCTTCATTTATGGTTTCTAATATTTAGAGTGCGACTTTTGAACCATATTCCTATCTAAATTGCTGCAGCGTCTTAAATTCTTTGTATTTCATAGAAACACTTTTCGAGATTTTGATATATTAATTTTTTTGATTTTTACATCCCGTTCACTACTCTATTTTTCTTCTTCGGATTTCTTGTGTCAAGTTTCATACTTTGTATTTCTTTTGGGTAAGTGCTATGAATTCTTAGCCATATGTATGAGGAATATTCATACTTAGTTAACAATTTTCAAGCAAGTTCTCTGAAATGTTTTCAAGTTTGGACTTGTCGGCTTGCTTGCATTTACTTCCCCTTTATTATTTTTTCTTCTTTTTCGGGTTTATAATATTAAGTTGATCAATTTTGAACCATATAACCATGTAACTACCTGCATTGCCTTGAATTCTTTATATTTCATGGAAACACTTTTCGAGATTTTGAAATATTGCTTGTTTTGATTTTTACATCCGGCTCACAACTTTATTTTTCTTCTTTGAGTTTCTTGTATCAAGTTTCATACTTTGGATTTCTTGGGTAAGTGTTTTGAAAACATTGATTTTTAACAACACTTCTCTTGAATCACGAATGGCTAAAATATTCTGACTATGTTGCCTTGGAAAGCCCAGACTTTGGTTTCAGATTTCATGTCCGTGGGAGCTGTGAAATCATTTAATTGCGATGATGAATCTATTCGATTATCTGATGTGGCTAAATGCATCTACTTTTCGTTAACATTTCTTATCATTTTGTTTGAAAACCTAAAATGTGATAAGCATTTGAGTCTACTTTTTATTAGCTATCAAGTTGATGATAGTCGTGGCATTCAACTAGGAACTTGTATATGTTTATAGGTTTGTCATGTTTCGGCATGTTTAAGATGGCTTGGCTTGGCTCGTGGCATGATATTTTTGCTTCATTATTATATAATTTTCCCTCCTTTTTATAGTTATCAACATGTTCCTAGTGGTGCCACTTTAAGCATGAGGGTGAATTTTTGTTCAGACATATCCTCACTTTATAGTGCATTGCCTTATTTCTTGCATACCAGTCTTGTTTTAGAACAACCTGCATAAGAGTTTTTTTTAACTGTAATGTTATTTCCTATATAAGTTACCTTATGAATTCATAAGGTATTCTAAAGGTACAAATCGAAAAAAAAACATGATTTTATGATATTTATACAACTGTGTTTTCTATGGCCTGAAACGGGACCCTAACCCATTCATCTATCTTAAGTCTATGGAGTTTTTCTCGTTCCTTTATCTAGTGATATGCCAATGTTCGTATCTTTGTCATCACTTGATGTATTGGGATCTTGTTTTCCTTAAAAATTAGTTGGTTCCTTTTGTACCATAGCATTCAGTGAGTCTCCACACTCGTTTCTTCTTGATTTCTTATGTATCTCATGTATAATTTGGTCCCATGATTCTGGTGACCAGATATTTTGCTGCCTTTCCACCATTTTATGATTTCTTCCCATGTCTTTTTCGTCTCCTTGCATTCCCATAAAATGTGTTGTGTATTTTCTTCATCCTTCATACACATTCGACAATCTGCATAAGAGTTGATCGATTATTTACAACTTTTGTAGCATGTTTCAAGTATGTTTTATTGAAATGCTTTCAAGATTTCGACATATTGCTTGTTTTTTGTTTTTACATCTCCCTTATTACTTTGTGCATGTTCTGATTGTATCGTTAAAATGCATTTTGGATTCGTTTACAGAACACCTCAACATTTTCATTCTCATTCCGATAATCCATTTTCAAAATGCGTTATGAGTTTCCTTCTTCAACGCAAAATGACTTGAACCCCTCATTTTGAATTCTTGAAATGCATTTTAAAAAATCTCAAACCAAACTACCCTTCTGATTTTTATTCTTAAACCTTGTTCTTTCTTTTTGTTAGAGTTCGTAGATCCGTCGCTTCCTTTCAACCCTCATGCTTAAAGTTATTATATAATTCGATGCATGATATTTGCTTAATTCTTTTAAGGTTATGTTTCCACCATTAGCTATATGTTCATGGTACAACAGTGTTTGAATTTTTTTTGCTCGAAAATATTCCTTTTTTGTATATTTTCCAATGGGAATATTTCTCATATGCATGTGCTCGAGAACCCTTGTAATATTTTCTACAAGAAATTTGTGCATGGTTATAGACTTAGGTAATTATATTATATTACCTTATTTTGTTAATATTGACCTGCATACTGGTCTTGTTTTAGAATTTGATCATTAAACACTATGCGTGCATGATTGACCATTTTATTGCTTCTTATTTACCTTATGGTCCTACTTTTAAATACTTTTTATAAGTTTAGGATGAGTTTCGGGTCAAACATGGTTGGTATATATTGAAGAAATTGTACCGAATTATTAGAATTATAGAGTCTGACCGAAATTATGATGGAAATGATGAACGAATGGGATTAAGGGGAGGAAGTTACACATTTAAACTATGTGATGACTTCCACCCCTTTATAAACCTAACCAATGTGGGATAAATTCTCTCATTGCTAAAAATTTATGGTATGCTAAAGAGCAGATGATTAGTGTTCTAGAAGATTCCTTTTTACAATTGTTTTGATGCTTGATATATGCAGTAGAGATTAATGATGTTGTTTGGAATAGCAGTGCACCGTCCCGTGCGGTAAACGTGNTATGGTCCTACTTTTAAATACTTTTTATAAGTTTAGGATGAGTTTCGGGTCAAACATGGTTGGTATATATTGAAGAAATTGTACCGAATTATTAGAATTATAGAGTCTGACCGAAATTATGATGGAAATGATGAACGAATGTGATTAAGGGGAGGAAGTTACACATTTAAACTATGTGATGACTTCCACCCCTTTATAAACCTAACCAATGTGGGATAAATTCTCTCATTGCTAAAAATTTATGGTATGCTAAAGAGCAGATTAGTGTTCTAGAAGATTCCTTTTTACAATTGTTTTGATGCTCGAAATATGTAGTAGAGATTAATGATTTGTTTGGAATAGCAGTGCACCGTCCCGTGCGGTAAACGTGTCGTAATTGTATTCTATCTTAACCAAACATCATTAATAAATGTGTTCGTGCGATCGCACAAAACAGTGGTGAGTTCACAGTTGGTTTAATCCAATGGCCACCAGAACGCATCTGCCAAATATCAATTTTACCTCAGTAAATTATAGTTTTTTTAAAATAAATTTGATCAATAACTTCTTATATTTTATCAATTACATGTTCAAACTATAAAAATATATATAACGATTTAAAAATGTAGTTGACCTAACGAATTTATCATAAAATAATATGAAATTTAATTTTTAAGTTATACATAATTATTTAAAAATAAAGGTAAAAAAGTCATTTTATGACATCACGATCATTTCACCACTGTTTCAAAAACATTTTTTTTAAATCACGACCAATTATTCTCACAGCACGATACAATCATCTTACATCACATCTATTTATCAAACGTTGTTCCAAACGTACTCATTTTTTGTGATCTGAGTATTAATTTCAGTACCGGTCATATATATACATGTGCTCGATTCATTCCTTACAAGAAATTTACGATAATTTGGTGCATGATTATGATTATACATTTACTAGTATATGGGGGAATGTTTTTTTCTCTTTTGTTTATTTTATGAATAATTGACCTGCATATCTTGTTTTACAATTTTACAAGATGTGATTTGGCCTTGTTGAGTTGGTATACCGGACGGTACGTCAAATACCAGACATTATCGGTATTTTTTTGGTATCGTCCGGTATCGGGTTTTAGGGTCGAATTTAGTGTTTTTTCGGGTTCGACCCTAAAAAATAATTAAATTTTATTTTTAAATTTTTTTAATATATATATATAAATAAAATTTGCTACAAGCGGGTATATAGGATCGGTATGAAAACAAGAATTTGTATGAAAAAATTGGTTGAAATCATTCATGGTAAAAGCTTCAAAGAACTTGTAGATGGATAAATTCACGCCAGATATCTAGTCCTCTTAGGTATGTCTTCTCATTGGGTTTGTTTGGTTCAGCTTTTTTAAAATTGCGGTGTGGTGAGGTGTGGTGAGATGTAGTGAAGTGTAGTGAGGTGTGGTGAGATATGATGATCGTGAATTTTTAAGTATGTTTGGTAAAATTATTAAATTTTCTAATATAAACATAATGGGCAAATTGTGATATATATTATTTCAAAATTTCTTATATATATTATTACAAAAAAAGACAATATAGTATTTGTTCAAATTGTGATATTTTAATTTGAATGAAACACAAATTTGGTCCCTATAATTTTGTGATTTTAGAAATTTTGATCTCAAAAGTTTTATAATTATGATCATCGAAGTATGAAAATGACATAAATGGTGGTAAACTTGTTCTCATGTTTTGTAAGTTTTGATAAAACCAATCCTCAATGATGTAATTGATACCAAAGTTTGACAAAATAAATTTCGGGGAATGATTTTGTCATTTTGAGAATATAATTCTCCAAATATTACAAACATAGAGAATCAAATTTGTCAAAGTATTAAAGTTTGTTGACTAAATATGTCATTACAAATTATGAAGATCAAATTTAACAAATATGAAAATTCATTGACTAAAGATATCATTTTCTTAATCATTAGTAATGAAGAAATAATACTAACCAAGAACTACTAGATAAAATATTCTTAGATTGTATATTCTTAGATAAAATATATCAAATTTAGGTCAAATATATTTTCACAAATCCATGAAATTACTATTTTTATAATGAACATACTAAAATATGTCAATACGGTATGATAAAATAACAATACGGTATGATAAAATCCTTAAATCGTAATTTTTGAATACGCAGAACAAAAACAAAATTATATCGCTAAAAAATCGAGATATAATTGATAAAACAAGGTATGATATCAT
Organism: Utricularia reniformis; assembly: GCA_009725065.1. Lineage (NCBI taxonomy): Eukaryota > Viridiplantae > Streptophyta > Magnoliopsida > Lamiales > Lentibulariaceae > Utricularia > Utricularia reniformis. Next base: position 72,093 of record RWGZ01001455.1, read on the forward strand.
CGCTATATAAAAATTACTAATTTATCATTATTTTAAATAATTATATTTATTATTTTTTATATATACGATATATTAATATTTATACATATTTTATCATGGTACAATTTTATCAAATATATTAAAAAATTAACGATCATTATGTCATACCACATCTAACCATATCTCAATGAAGCTGAACCAAACACACCAAAATGCTTAGTACAATCAAGTAAATAAAATGAGCCGTGGAAAAAAGTAGTAGCCTGAAAATAATCTTACAACGAGACTTATAAACAATTATCATCACATTCATCTTCCCAACTTGTGACCATTTCTCAGAACATCACCAAATATTCAAAAACAAAAAAAGGAGAGTTTTGATGTTCTTATCTTCAAAATGCCGCCCAGCCCGAAGCAACAGTCTTTGAAGCCGATGTCGTCGGAAGATTTTTCTGTAGAATTCATGAATCAATGAGATTGAATCATAGAAGTGATAAGAGTAAAAAACTACCTCAAGTTCAGATAAATCAGATAAAGAGCTAGTTGAATTTTTGCAGGCTAATGTAGAAGAATCATGGTTAAGAGAAGCTATTTTGTCATTTGGGGGTGGAGGAAGTGGTGTCCTAATTTTGAATGATCCACTTGGGGGTGGAGCGAGGCCGAGACCGAGGCTGAGTGCTTTTGGCTTCCCGGTTTCGGACAATCCAGCAGAAGAAAGCATGCCTGTTCCACCTGAAGGTTTGTTTATCACATTTATTCGAATTGTTTCTCCTTCCTAAAGATCAAAATGTGAAAGTTAGAAGTCTTTTTTAACATATAAGCAGCAAAACTTATGCATAAATATAACATGTTTCTAGTCATGGTTTCTCTGTAGTGTTTGAGTAATAGATTGATTTATTTAGGGTCTAAGAACGATGCGATTTTAGACAAAAAACCATGCAAAATAGCTGCAAATGAGNGTGAGGTGTGGTGAGATATGATGATCGTGAATTTTTAAGTATGTTTGGTAAAATTGCGATATTATGATCGTGATTTATGTAAAAATACTAATATACCCTTATATATATAAAATAATAAATATAATTATATTATAATTAATAGAAGTAAGGGTAAATGAGTCTTTTCCAAAAGCACGATGAGGCCAAAGCTGGTTTTAACAGCTGTGATGATATCGTGATTTTTTAACGATTATCACATCGCAATTAACTTTATGTTTTGTGCGCATTAAAAAAATCACGATTTCAACACCTCACCGCTGTTTTAATCGGGGTACCAAACAAACCCATTAACTTTTCTGATATAAACATAATGGGCAAATTGTGATATATATTATTTCAAAATTTCTTATATATATTATTACAAAAAAAGACAATATAGTATTTGTTCAAATTGTGATATTTTAATTTGAATGAAACACAAATTTGGTCCCTATAATTTTGTGATTTTAGAAATTTTGATCTCAAAAGTTTTATAATTATGATCATCAAAGTATGAAAATGACATAAATGGTGGTAAACTTGTTATCATGTTTTGTAAGTTTTGATAAAATCAATCCTCAATGATGTAATTGATACCAAAGTTTGACAAAATAAATTTCGGGGAATGATTTTGTCATTTTGAGAATATAATTCTCCAAATTTTACAAACATAGAGAATCAAATTTGTCAAAGTATTGCATTTTGTTGACTAAATATGTCATTACAAATTATGAAGATCAAATTTAACAGCTATGAAAATTCATGGACTAAAGATATCATTTTCTTAATCATTAGTAATGAAGAAATAATACTAACCAAGAACTATTTTTATAATGAACATACTAAAATATGTCAAAACATTAAAGTTTATTTGGTTATCTAATTAAAATAACAATACGGTATGATAAAATCCTTAAATCGTAATTTTTGAATACGCAGAACAAAAACAAAATTACATCGCTAAAAAATCGAGATATAATTGATAAAACAAGGTGTGATATCATCGTTATTTAAAAATTACTAATTTATCATTATTTTAAATAATTATATTTATTATTTTTTATATATACGGTTTATTAATATTTGTTCATATTTTATCATGGTACAATTTTATCAAATATATTTAAAATTATCGATTATTATATTATACCACATCTAACCATATCTCAATGAAGTTGAACCAAACACACCAAAATGCTTAGAACATACAATCAAGTAAATAAAATGAGCCGTGGAAATAAGTAGTAGCCTGAAAATAATCTTACAACGAGACATATAAACAATTATCATCACATTCATCTTCCCAAATTATGATCATTTCTCAGAACAACATCACCAAATATTCAAAAACAAAAAAAGGAGAGTTTTGATGTTCTTATCTTCAAAATGCCGCCCAGCCCGAAGCAACAGTCTTTGAAGCCGATGTCGTCGGAAGATTTTTCTGTAGAATTCATGAATCAATGAGATTGAATCATAGAAGTGATAAGAGTAAAAAACTACCTCAAGTTCAGATAAATCAGATAAAGAGCTAGTTGAATTTTTGCAGGCTAATGTAGAAGAATCATGGTTAAGAGAAGCTGTATTGTCATTTGGGGGTGGAGGAAGTGGTGTCCTAATTTTGAATGATCCACTTGGTGGTGGAGCGAGGCCGAGACCGAGGCTGAGTGCTTTTGGCTTCCCGGTTTCGGACAATCCAGCAGAAGAAAGCATGCCTGTTCCACCTGAAGGTTTGTTTATCACATTTATTCGAATTGTTTCTCCTTCCTAAAGATCAAAATGTGAAAGTTAGAAGTCTTTTTTAACATATAAGCAGCAAAACTTATGCATAAATATAACATGTTTCTAGTCATGGTTTCTCTGTAGTGTTTGAATAATAGATTGATTTATTTAGGGTCTAAGAACGATGCGATTTTAGACAAAAAACCATGCAAAATAGCTGCAAATGAGTATTTTTTATCTGTTTCATACCCTTATACTGATATGCTGCAAAAGAAGGTTAGCAGTCTTTTTTAAACTATAAGCAGCAAAACTTATGCATAAATATAACACCTTTCTAGTCATGATCTGGCTAAGTGTTCAAATAAGCCTTCATTTGCAGCATATCAGTATAAAGGTATGATTCAATAGATGACAGATATTTATTTGCAGCTATTTTGCATGGTTTTTTGTCTAGAAACACATCGTACATTGACGACAAAATAAATCGATCTATTACTCAAAACACTACCGAGATTAAAACACAAGCAAATAAAGTAATGCTAAACCGAGTAGCCTTTTTTAACATACAAGCAGGTAGCAGTCACAATTATTGTGAGAATGCATAAATACCACATCTTTGTAGTCATGATCTGGTTAAATGATCAAATAAGCCCTCATTTGCAGCATATAAGTAGAAAGGTAACAAACAGATACTCATTACTAAAACCCTAGTGAAATCCTAATAGAACTCCCTTTTGTTAAAGATAATGTAGATATGAAAACATTATTTGACTATCTTTATCATAAGTAATTAACTTAACCTAGTATTTTACAATATGGGTTCACTCTCGATTGACCTACTCACTCGATTTCAGACAATAAAAAATTGCATCATGCTTACGCTACAAAATAAATCTCTTATTACTCAAGTACTACCATGTGTAAAAACACAAAAAATGAAACAATTCTTAACCGGATCAAGACCCCTTCAACTTGAAGGAGATATTAATGATATTGTCAACATCGAATATGAAAAAGACTATTTGCTTAACTTAGTATTCTTCAATATGGTTATCTTATCTTATGAATTGAGCTACATACACACTCATTCAATATGACTGACTTCTCTAATGGATTAAGCTACATGGATATTTTTATGATACTGATCCTGAATGTCTAGACCTCTAGAAATCATATATAAAGAAAATAACCACGAATTCAATACTAAACACATTGTTCACCTTATGCAAAAAAATGGAAAAAGTGATCACCTTCAATCTATGATTAACTGCAGGATGTAGATCAATGTGCACCTGCTCACCGCCCTCATTGCTTCCACTACCAGCATCCTTATCGCCTTCCCTTTTCACATACTTCTCGTGATCAGACAACGCAACATTGAAATCAAATGCTTCGTTCCTCTCATTAAACCCTAATCCTACAAATGCGTGTTTCCCATGCCCGTCCTCGATCTTCAACACAAAGTATCTAGAAGAATCAAGCACAGGCTCAACCGCTGATTCCCTTAGCCCCGGGTTGAAGAAACACGCCGCGAAAAGTTCTCCTGAATTAGGATCTTCTAAACGGATCTCGCATCTGGATGCGCAAGAGACTACGCGAAGTCTACCGGACCAGATCTTGTCTGATTGAAGCCACTCGCCGCATTTGTAACCACCGCTGGTTACTCTCGGAGGGATTTTATAGACGGAGACCTCGCGCACCACTAGAAGTGTGTGCTCGAATGTCTCTTCGTCCTCCTCGTACGACATCGTTTTTAGCTTCAGAGCTCTGAAAATCGATTCCCGATGGAAGTCCGTGGCTTTCTTGATCTTCCACGGAATTCACTCACTGACGATGAAAGAGAACTAGAGAAGCAAACTTCGATACAGGTCGGGTACCCGATTAACTCAGCTTCCGGGTCATAGATGATCAATAACAATTCAATCAAATATTTTTGAATATGTAATTAAAGAATATAATATAATCCTTACTTATTGAAAAACATTTCCGTACCAATTCTGTACAACGATTTTTTTATATAATCGTAACATATATAATGTCCATTTATATGTTACAATATATATATTACATATTTAAATACACGTCATGTTGATTTGTTCCATGTTAATTTCTAAATCAAAGTTTTTTGTTATCAGTTTGTTTGATTTAATTTTTTAAAATTGAGATATATTAAGGTGTGGAAAGATATGATTATAGTAAATTTTTAAATATATTTAGTAAAATTGTAGTATCATGATCGTTATTTATGTAAAAATAATAATATAACTCTTATATATAAAAAATAATAAATATCATTAAATTTTAATTATTAAAAATAAAAGTAAATTAATATTTTCTTAAATTGCGATGAAGTCATAATTGATTTTAGCAGATGTAATGAAATCGTGATTTTTTAACGATAAATACACAGCAAACTTATTTTATGTACGTTAAAAAATCACGATTTAAACATCTTATCGAATTTAATGATAATTTTAATTTGAAAACCAAACAAATAATAGAAAATGGATTGAGTCCAATCCATTGGACCCAATATTTTGCTCTGGACTACTGAAGAAAGCTCACTAAGGTAAAAGGATAGTAATTGGGTCTGAGAGAGTGCTGGGTATTATATATATGAACACGAATCACGATTAAACCAGAGGGGTAAAATCGGAAATATAAATTACGTCATGTTTCATTGACCCGTCTTCGCCATTCATACCGTTGTGCATTCAGTCGCTGAAACGAGGAGTGGGAACTGGAAAGTTTGGTGCAGGGAAATCGATCTCTCCTAAATGTTCTAGATTTTTCTGAAGGATTAGGGCTGTGATATTGGTTTCCAGAAATTATACACGAATGGAAAGGAATCTGGGCTTTGTAGTTATTGCGTTTTTTGCCTTGGTTTGGGTTTGCGATTCGAGGATCTTTCACCCGGTGTCTGAAGCTCATCGATCTGCCGCATTGGAGTTGTTTTCTTCAGCAAATGGAAGTTTTGGGAGGTCATTTTACACTCTTTATAAACCATTATTGTTACTGTACGAATGTTGGGTTTTAGAGTCTGTTCTTGATGCTGACCTTTTGTGAGATTTCTGATTTGGGGTTCTTAATTTTTTTTTGAAATGGTAGAGTTATGTGATCTTTTTGGGTGTATCGCGTTGGCAAAGTAAAATTCTCGACTTTTTTGATAGCGAATTGCGAGATTCTTTTATCGTGTTGGCCTACATTTTTAAGCGAGAAATGGTTGTTCTAAATACCCATGTCAGATTCGTTAATCCACTTGCATATTTCTTCCTTAAAGAGGCCTTTTTAAGAAAAAAAATCTTGGATATTTCGAGATTGGGCTGCCTTTTTTCCCTTACATTGCTTTTTATTGACGTTTAGTGAAAATGGGATTTTTTTCCATGTCTCCTTAATTTGTTTCCCTCTGTAGCGAAGTTTATCACCCTTGTTCTCATTTTGATGTGATTATTTTCAGCTTAGAGGAGACATATGAGGCATTAAGAACATATCAGGTTCTTGGGATTGAAAACAGTGCTGATATAAGAACTTCTACATGTGCTTCTGTGCTGGACACAACAAAGTCTACAACTTCAGACATAAAGGATTTATTCCATGCTTTAAGAGCTAACAGCCTGTTGAATTGTGAAATCGAGCATGCGGCTTTTCAGGTATGTGGATTTTTTTCTGAACTTTTTTGCTTCTCTCTATATGGTAGCATGTGTCCTGGATGCAAAGATATCCTTTTCTGACAATGCTGTTTGGGCTTAGGGAATTCAATCCAGACTTGTGAATTCTCTAAATAGTGCCAATGGACTACTGGATTTTTACTATGCCATTGGAGGTTTGGTGCTACTGAAGGTAAATTTAGTTGTTTATTTGATGTCAAGCTGATGCCTTTTTTCCTTTAATTTTCATTTTCGAATTTTGTTGGTTTTTGCATAATATAGGGCAAATCTTAATCTGGTTTTGCAGGATCGGATTCCTGAAGTGGATCTAAATGTAGAGGATGCCAATAGAATTGTTCGGTCAATAAAGGTAACTCAAAAATGCCCACGTAACCAATGACATACTTCTCGAAGAACTTCTAACTTGTCAGCAATTGGCAGGCTCTCAGTCAAAGTGATGGTAGATGGCGCCTCAGTTCAAACGACCCAGTGTCCCGATTTGATGCAGCTGGTAATGAATGCATTTTCTAAATTACTCAAGCTTGTCATTTCGTATTAATTTATCACCATATTTGGTTTTTGTGCATGATTTAGACTCATCCCATTGTTCCTATTGAATAATGATTCTCACATATTTTTGCAGGCATGGCTATTGAAGCCATAGCTGGAGTTATTGCCTTGTCAACTTCTGATATTGATCAAAATTTGGTCTCTCTCGCACTTTTCTTTTTATTTTCAATATATCATTAGCATATTCTGGACTGTAGTTTTAGCATGTGTCCCGACTTTCTGGATTTTGATGTTCCAATCTAACTTTACTTTCTATGCCAGATAACTGCGTTGAAAAATGATATTGCAAAACTTTTTGATGGAACTGAAAGATATGGTACATAATTTATTTCACATAAAATCTTTTGAAAATGCCTCCTCCAAATTTGTTTCAATAATGATTTTTTGAGTTTTCAGATGACGGGGCTTATTACTTTGACGAGAAACTTGTTGATGCGCATGGGCATCAGGGTCCTCTTTCTGCCTCAGCCTCAGTAGTTCGCGGAATCAATGCTTTTGCTGCAGTTACTCCTGAAAAATTACATGTGTGTTTGTTGACATCCATGGTTACATATTGCTAATTTAGTTTTGATTTTGGGTTGCGCCTTGTCAAACAATTTTCTCATCGATGCAGATTGCTGATGATAAGATTTTGGGATTGGCTAAATTCTTTCTTGGTATTGGAGTTCCCGGAAGTACCAAGGACTTGTACTACCAAGTTGATGCCTTAGCTTGCCTAAACAACATAAAGTAAATTTGTTGCTTGAATTTTATTTTCGAATGCGCGTTGCTTTTATCACTGATTATGATTTGATATCCGTTTCTTTTCCAGGGGATCAGTTCCTTTAATTTTGTCGTTACCGGCTACTGTTATTTCAACTACCAGGAATGATCAAGTCAAGGTCCATATTTCATATTGGACTTTCTTATTTCTTTCTGAATTTATACTATTCATCATTGTAGACATCTACATTTGACTAACTACATTTTTTTAGGTTCGAGTTACCACAGTTTTAGGTTCAGTGGCTTCCAATCTGTCGGTCAAGCTCATGCAGATTTTTTCACAGGGTTCGAAAGATGGTTCTGTCATCGATCAGGTACATCTGCATATCCGAACATTGTTTTAACTGAAAGACTGCTGTCACGATCTTAAGTCGTAAGGGAAGAAGAAATGGGAGAGTAACAGAAGGTGAGAGAGAAGCAGGGAGAGCCGAGTGGCCAATGTTTTCATACCGGTCCGGATCGGTATGAGCGGTATACCAGTCGGTACCAAATTTTATTTTATTTTATTTAGGATCAAACACGAAAAAACCCGGAAATTGACCATAATACTCCGTATCGGACGGTATAAAAACATGGCAAGAGGCTGAGGGAAAGGGGAGGGTAGAGAGAGAAAGGAGAGTTTTTAGAGAGATAATTGAAATTGATATTTGATTCGATATTCGATAATCGTAATACAACTCGTGTTATATACCCGTATTTATCAGCTAGGCCCTTTCAACATTATCATCTAATATTCTAATAGGCTAAAAACCCATAAAATATATTCTAGTCGGGATTTCGGATCGTCACAATTGCCTTCTAGATTTTTTTCTTTTTTCCATGTTTAACTGTTTATGAATCTGTGTCTCTTCAAGTAGAAGCTGAAGTATGACCCTGAATCAGAAGCGCATGTCTTGGAAACGCTACCCACAAGTGCTGATATTGGAAACTATATTTTCTCTTTTGAGGTACACATGGTTCTTTTTTGACACGCTCTCAAAAAGATACTTTATCACTGTGTGTACATTTTAATATATTGGATTTTGTAGATTTCTTTTGATGATCCAGAAGAAAAACGAAACTATGCAACCGGAGGCCGCACTAAAGTGCCTATTTATATAACTGGATTTGTTTCAATAGAAAACGCAGCAATCACAATTCTTGACAGTGACAGTGGGAGCATGGAGTCTGTAAAGTAAATATTCATATTTCATCACCATGCTGTTTTTTTTCTTCATCTCGTTCTTCCATTTAAGTTTATTATATTTCGATGCAATTCGTTTTACAGAAGTGGGATTTTTTCATCTTCTATTTCAGGCTAGACTTACACGGAGACAACTCCGTTGCTTTATCTGCTAATCACTTACAGAAGATGAAGCTGTCCTTCCACTTGAATACTCCCTTTCAAACTGCTTTCAGGCCTAAGCAGGTTTGGGAAATTAGCTTTCTAGACCTGCTACTGTATTATGAAATGGCTCTGTGTTCTTACTACCATGTTCATTCAGGCATTTCTGAAACTGGCGCATGAAAGCGGAGTTGAACACATATTTATCATTGGGAACTCGGGAAAAAAGTTCGAAACAGTACTAGTTAAGTTTCATACCGTATTTTGAATTAAAAACATCCTTTATACCTCAAATTCTATGCAGAAATCGGATGGTTCTAGTTATGCGTATTGGCATGTGAATTTTGTTTGCTTTCCAAATTTTTCAATGCTATTTGTTTTGTAGGATTTTCTGGGGCTTGTTGAGAAGCTATTTTATCTGTCCGGTAAATACGACATCCAGCTTACTCTTGGGGACCCTGCAATGGTAATTTTGCAATGTAAAGATTAAAAGTATCGAGTTAGACTTCATAAATTGGTATTAAATGAATGGATTCAAGCGCCAAAAGAGGCGATTTTGAATGCATCATCCTAGTACATTCCCCTGTAAATTTCCGGGAATGGGGAATAACGGTTTGTTACCCCGTTATAAAATTTCTTAGTTCCGTTAAAAAAAAAGAATAAAAAGCATAAGAAGTTGTTCATTTACTAATACTTTTTCTTCTGCTACAGGAGAATTCCTTCTTGCAAACTCTTGGTTACATTGAATTGGATCTCCCAGATGCCCCCGAGAAAGCACCACGACCACCCCCTCGAGCTGCCGACCTTCATTCTAGATATGGACCTAAGCCAGAAATCACTCACATTTTTCGAGCTCCCGAGAAGACAGCACCTACATGGGTTTCAACTACGTTTTTGGCATTCGTGATCATTCCTTTCGTCGGTTTCTTAGCTTCTGCGGTATCGTCTTCTTCCGATCTTTCTCATTTACCTTCAATACATTGAAAGCTTATATTATTTATCAATGATTTGATGATACATATACTACTACTACAACAGCCTTTGCTCCTTGGTGCTAACATCAAGAACTTCCCCAAGAAAAGTAGTAGTTCAGCGATATTTGCGATCCTCTTCCATTCCGGCATTGCGGGTGTTCTCCTCCTCTACGTGACCTTCTGGTTAAAGGTAACCCTCATCCCCAATCACTCTGTGAGCTGCTTTGTTTGTGTTGAGATATGAAAACTTATCCCAAGTACGAATTGAAAAGTGGAATGGATTCGTTTATAAGCAAAAGGGTACTATAGTTATTGTTTGTTCAAGTTTTTTACGTGTTTAGTCGTCTCACTCTGACTCGAGAAATTGACTGATGAGGTTAATATGGTGTGTTTATCAAATGTTGTGTTTTCAGCTGGATTTGTTCACAACATTGAAGGCGCTTAGCTTTCTGGGAGCAGCGTTGGTGTTCGTGGGACACAAAACTCTGTCTCATATTGCTGCTGTTTCATCTTCCTCCAAGCTCAAATCTTCATAATGTTAAGAGTATCTTTTTTCTTCCCTTTTACCAATTTTGTAATGCTTAGATTGTTATGCAATATTTTATATTCCTCTTAATCTTGTTCTAATTCTATTACTTTCACTTCCAAATATGCTAATTTATGTACATTGTCCAATTTTTTCAAGCGGGACGGCAACGGTATATGTCAAATATACCGGTTCGATATGAAAATGTTGCATTGTATTGGCATCATCCGTGTATCAATGTCAAATAAGCAATGTTTTCATATCAATCTGAAATTCTGAATCGACCCACATCAATATGATCGATACGGTTGGTACCAAAATTGGTTTTTTTAAAATATTTAAAAAAATTTAAAATATAATAGTTAATTATTTTTTAAGGTTGGACCCTAAAACATAATATTGTGAATCCATATATATAACAAAACATAGAGATATCCCAAGGAGTACAAAAACTAGCTTCTAACAAAACTGAAGTCTAATAATTCAACATTTCAATAAGCTCAATCTTTTTCAACTTTGAGTATCCTTTCAAACCTCTAGATTTCGCCAAAGCTCTAAGCTCAGTAAGCTTCATTGCATGCATTTCTTCACCTGTATCATACTCCTCCTCGTTCTCATACATTTCCGATACCTCAAGCTCCGAAATCTCATTGTACACATTCCCTTCCGAAAATAACGGATCCACCTCGATTTGCTGATCGATTTCATCAACTTCCGCTTTGAAACCTGATTCCTTCTCAATCTCATCAATGGTGTCCTCAGGCTGGTGGTATTTGATCTGTGGCACTGGAGATTTCTTTTGGAAGTTCGATCTCGGACGGGTACGGTGCTGCGTTTCTTCGTTTTCCGGCTTCAACTCTGATATCATGATTCCTTGCTTCTCTGTTTGTTGGGGTTGAAGAATCTGTTGATCTTCTTCTTCGTCATCTTCGAGGATGAAGTCTTCTTCATTTGCAGTGATCACTTCTTTCTTTTGCTGTACTGAATGTTTTCGCAGAAGACGGAGAAGGGAATCAACATGGTCACTGTCTTTGCTTTTTACTTGTGTTTCCTCGACTTTCTTATCTTCTACAGATGCTCTTTCACGAAGCTGAGCTTGTACCTTGCGGAATAATTCGACAATCTCTTTCTCTCGAGGACCTGGAGCTGCGGTTGCTGGAGACTTTTTACTACCTGAAAATGAAAAAAGAGGTCCATTTCTAGAGGATAACACACTTTCTGACTCCTCATTGTCCCCTTTATCACCATTAGGTTTATTCCAAGTCCGTGAGAATCCATTTTTGTTTTGCCTTGAGAAGTCGGGGTTTCGCCTGTTAGGGCCAGACGTGGAATTACAGACAATGGAGTGTTGCTTATTGGAAGCACATCTCAAAGACAAAAACTTTACTCTGGCAGCACTAAGAGACTTAGGAACAGTTTTCGCACAAATTCCTGGTGTGAGGAAACACGTACAATCTGTAGGCACAAAACGTAGAACTCATAAAAAAATGAAATCCCTAAATTTGAGCAGATTACACGGTAGCGATTCGTAAAGCATCAAGATCAAGGGCTAGGGCATTTATTGTTCGACAGGAAAGAAAAACCTAGAATAATTCACGAAGAAAGATGAAACACAATGCACGAAAAAAAGCATTCGAATACTAGAAATCCAGCATTATCAGAATCGAAGATGAGCGCGAAACAAAGAGAAAATCTACATAAAAGCGCATGCAGTACACGAAATACTTACCAGGAATGCTATTGGATATGAAATGAACAGAAGGGGACATGTTCATCGAAACGCAGAGCTTTGCTCTTCAATGGCGGTGGTTCAGTTCATCTTCATCCTTCATGAACTTGTATTTACTGCTTTCCAATATGGGCTAGTCTTCTCGGGCCTCATTAAGCCCATTTGTATACAGCCCAATTTATCTAAATTCCAAGGCCCATTTCAACAATAGGACATGAAATGACGTAATTGCCCTCGTGAGAATTTCCTTATTGGCATTGAAGAATCTCATTTCCCCATTTTCGTCTGATCCTCTGAATTGCTGATCTCCAGTTTTCCATTGGATTCTCCTTCATACCTCTGAGTCCAGGTATATTAACCCTAGATTATGGAATCGTTAAGCTTTTATTGGATTTGAAGCAAAATTATCGTAAAACTGAATGAGCTATTCATCTGGAACAAAATTGTAGCTTGTTACATTTTAATCTAGGGTTCATTGATGGGTTTGAGCAAAACGGAAGTGAATATCAGAAGATTACTTGCAGCAGCTCCCCATCAACGAAATCAAGCGAAGCTGATACATGTTGGTGTCAATAGAAATCTAATTCCCCCCTTTTTTATGATCAATGCTATTTTGAAATTTCCATTTAATCTGTGTATAGTATGTAGCAACTCTGCGGGAGCAGCTAGAACAATTGTCCGAAGAGATAAACTCTGAGGGTTTGCCGAGGTTTGTGCATTTTTCTTAGGGAAGATCATATGGTGTGCTTGTAATTACACATTCTCCATGGATTCAAGAATTTAGGGCAGTTTTCTTTCATTCTCATTGAATCTATTACCTGCAGGGTTTCGAAAGGTCTATTAAATGAATATTCTGAGAAGATCGATGAAATAGCAAACAAATTAGTTATAGCTGAGGTGAGTGTTTCTATTTGAATTATAGAGTCTAGTAGAAATTACAACGTGAGCATGAATGAATGAGATTAAAGGGAGGAGGCACACATTTAAAAGACTTAATCAAGTCATTATGGGATGATATTTCACCCTTTTATAAATCTAATCAATCCAACTTCTGTAACCAATGTGGGGCAAATTCAATACTTCCCTCCAAGTCTAACCATAAGGTTTGTATTTGCGAATTGAAATGAACTGAATCAGCTCCGATACTATGTTGAAATTATACAATATGGTCGAAATTATGATGGGAGTGTGTACAAATATAACGTATAATAAGAGGAGAGTACACTGTAAAGACTTGAACAAGTCATTTACTATGGTTTCTCTTTATAAACCAATCCACATTCATTTTTGGGACAATGTCATATTTCAACACACCCCCTCAAGTCCAAATACTTTACAAATTTAGACTTGTGAATTGAAATGAACTGGACTTTCCCGATATTGATAATCAGGATTTTGACCGAAACATCTCCGATACTATGTTGGAATTATAGAGTTTAATCGAAATTACGACGGAGAAGCGTAAACGAACAGGATTAAGGGGAGGAAGCCACGCATTTAAAAGACTTGATCAAGCCATTATGTGATGATATTTCATCATTTTATAAACCTAATCAATCACACTTCTATAACCAATATGAGACAAATTCAACAGTTTCATAAGAGCCAACTTAAGTTTGCAATCTTTCTAATGTATGGAAAATTTCAGCCAAGTACAAGATATGCTCAGGAGAGTGATATTGAGGACAAGGTCAGGGAATCCAATTTCATAACAGAGGGAGAAATTGTTCAGTCTACTGGTGGACTGAGACGAAGGCCAGTGTATGTGTTAGTTAAAGCATCTTATTGCTGCAAATCTGTGAAAACTTCATATATCTGACCTTAAACTTATGTGCAGGTCTTCATCGGAACACACGGACCCCAGAACGATTTCTGAAAGTTCGAATGCGAAGCTTGTGAAGCTAGACACTGATGCAGAGACTCATATTGATAGACATAGGTACTCTATTTCTTGTAGCTTTTTAGAACGGAAACTGATAGTATTCATTAAAGATACATTAATGAGTTCATTATCGGTGTATGAAACCATTCATGTAGCAATAATCTATGTGATATACCTCGATGTTGAACAATATCACAAGGGTACATTTGGCCCAAGATAAAGTTTGTGGAAATAGAAATGTTATAGTTTATAAGGGGAGTGATGTTATGAATAATTGGTTTGATCTAGCTTTTTCAATGTGTTTCATTTATATTATGGATTGGGCTACACGGACACTCTTCCGGTCCATTGAATCATGAATTTCTACATGGTATCGGATCTCCATTGTGTGTTTCGGGCTTGTCTGTACCGGTTTAGAAAAAAAAACCTTGGTAGAAAAACGCATCGAACTTAGGCGACAAAAATAGATCGTCCTATGATTCAAACACTACCGAGCATATTGAAGTAAGTCTAAACCGGATCAAGACCAGTTCAACTTGAAGGGAGTGTTGAAATATTGTTCCACCTCGATTGTGGAATTATAAATATTCTAGTTTATAAGAGGAGCGATATCATGAATAATTGGTTTGACTTAGCTTTTTCAATATGATTCATTTCTCTTATAGACTGTGCTATACGGACACTCTCCTGATCTATTAAAGCAATTTCTTGTTGTAGTTATGGCAATGTGTTTAATATTTTTACATACTGTTATATTTTAAGCGTCGTGCTGTTTCTTACTATACACAGAAAGCTTCAAGAGGATTTGACAGATGAAATGGTGGATTTAGCAAGGCAACTAAAAGAAAGAAGTCTTGTGATGAATCAATCCATTAGAAACACAGAGAAGGTGAGAACCCTTTGATTGGTAACTCTTTTTTTCCTTAAGTGAAGAATGCGTTCAGATACTTGATTCGACGGAGAAAGCAATCGAACAAAGCTTCGGAAGTACCGGGCACACAGCAGCTCGTGCGACGGAGATATACTCGCGGAGCTCAAAAACATCATGCTTCACTTGGATGCTTGTGTTTTCCATGACATGCGTGTTCATTATGGTTGTTTTACTTATCCGGGTAACCTAGATCCCTCATTGAACGAATACTGGATCGATCCGAATCAATGTTTTTCATAGCGATCGTTAACCGAAACCGGATGGCACTAGTTTTCCTGAGTCGGAACCTGAGTTTTCGGGATCGACATGGAAAAAATAAAAAAAATTGTACCGATCGACCGTAATGGTCATACCGATCCGGACCGGTAATAAAAAATTGATTCGAACTCACTTCTTTTATTCAAACTAAATGAGTGGTGTTTGTTACTATATTAGAACTTTAGAATAGTATAAAAACATATTCTCAAAGTTTGTAAATTGCATGCAAACCTATCGAAGCTGATATAATGTATATTGTTAATCTATAATTTTAAAAGTTGTATGCACAATGCCTTAAAAGTAATTTTGTTTGGTTGGTTTTCGAAATTTTAAAATTGTTTATATTTAATTTTAATATTCGTTAATATTTTAATGCATTTATAATTTGTATTGTGATTTTTAACCTTAAAATGTTTAATGATTATATTTGAAAATTTTGAAAATAACATATAAATTCTCAAAACAATTCAAAAAATAACGAAAATCATAATTATTTATTTATGGAGCATTTTGAACGGTTTTGAATTTCATATATTAAATAAGTAATTTTAAGACTTAGGAACATATATGGCTTTTACAATATGTTAAATATTGAGAGTAACCTGTCCTAATTTTCTCCAAACTAAGTATGATCACTCCTATTTATATTTTATTTATTTATAAAAACCGCAACGGTCGAAAAGTTTGAAAAATAATAAGGAAATAAAATAGGGTCTCATTTGTAATAACGCATTTTATTGACCAAATAAATCACCCTAGGAAATCAGAAACGGTGTCGTTCGCAACTCTATTCAAATCATGCAAATGTGGTGGGACCCACGATTACTCTATCGTTGATCACGTTCATTCCATGTANTGTATAGTATGTAGCAACTCTGCGGGAGCAGCTAGAACAATTGTCCGAAGAGATAAACTCTGAAGGTTTGCCGAGGTTTGTGCATTTTTCTTAGGGAAATCACGTTCTAAGCTTGTTATTACACATTCTCCATGAATTCAAGAAGTTAGGGCAGTTTTCTTTCATTCTTATTGAATCTATTACCTGCAGGGTTTCGAAAGCTCTATTAAATGAATATTCTGAGAAGATAGAGGAAATAGCAAACAAATTAGTTATAGTTGAGGTGAGTGTTTTTGTTGGAATTATAGAGTTTAGTCGAAATTACGACGGGGAACGAACGGAATTGAGGGGATTTAAAAGAGTTGATCAAACCATTATTCGATGATATTTCACTCTTTTATAAACCTAATCAATCCAACTTCTATGACCAATATGGGACAAGTTCAACACTTCCCCTCATGTCCAAAATTATGATGGGAGTGTGCAAGGATATAACGTATAAGGAGAGGAGATCTCATCGTAAAAGACTTGAACAAGTCATATACTATGGTACCCTTTCTCTCTTATAAACCAATCCAAATCACATTCATTTTCCAATGTGGGATAATGTCATATTTCAACACACCCCCTCAAATCTAAATACCTAACAAATTTGGACTTGCGAATTGAAATGAACCGGATTTTCCCAGTATTGATAATCACGATTTTGACCGAGCTAACTCCAATACCATGTTGGAATTATATAGTCTAGTCGAAATTACGACGGGGAAGCATGAACGAACGAGATTAAGGGGGAGGAAGCCACGCATTTAATAGACTTGATCAAGCCATTATGTGATGATATTTCATCATTTTATAAACCTAATCAATCACACTTCTATAACCAATGTTGGACAAATTTTCAATAGTTTCATAAGAGCCAACTTAAGTTTGCAATCTTTCTAATGTATGGAAAATTTCAGCCAAGTACAAGATATGCTCAGGATAGTGATATTGAGGACAAGGTCAGGGAATCCAATTCCATAACAGAGGGAGAAATTGTTCAGTCTACTGGTGGACTGAGACGAAGACCAGTGTATGTGTTAGTTAAAGCATCTTATTGCTGCAAATCTGTGAAAACTTCATATATCTGACCTTAAACTTATGTGTAGGACTTCATCGGAACACACTGACCCCAGAACGATTTCCGAAAGTTCGAATGCGAAGCTTGTGATGCTGGACACTGATGCAGAGACTCAAATTGATAGACATAGGTACTCTATTTCTTGTAGTTTTTTTAGAACGGAAACTGATAGTATTCATTAATGATTTCATTATACGTAAGGTGTATGAAACCATTCATGTAGCAATAATCTATGTGATCTATCTCGAAGTTTAACAATATCACAAGGGTACATTTGACCCAAGATAATGTTTGAAATGAAGAGATGACATCCTAGAAAGTTTTTTGATTCCTGGAGAATCGGAATCTCGGTAGTAGAGTTACCACTGTAAAATTAGCTGCCCTTTT
This sequence comes from Utricularia reniformis, assembly GCA_009725065.1. Lineage (NCBI taxonomy): Eukaryota > Viridiplantae > Streptophyta > Magnoliopsida > Lamiales > Lentibulariaceae > Utricularia > Utricularia reniformis. The sequence continues at coordinate 89,716 of RWGZ01001455.1, forward strand.
GGATTTAGGTTGAGTAGACTCTCTTGAAATATTGTCCCACATCGATTGTGGAAATAGAAATGTTCTAGTTTATAAGGAGAGTGATAGTATGAATAATTGGTTTGGTTTACTTTTCAATATGATTCATTTCTCTTATGGACTAGGCTACACTGACATTTTCCCGACCCATTAAATCCTAAATTTCTACGTGATATCATAGCTCCAGGGTGGGTTTCGGGTTGGTCCGTACCGGTTTAGACAAAAAAAACTATGATAGAAAAGCACATCGACATAGGCCACAAATATAGATCGATCTATGATTCGAGCACTACCGAGCATATTGAAGCAAGTCTAAATCAGACCAAGGCCAGTTCAACATGAGAGGGAGTGTTGAAATATTGTTCCACCTTAGTTGTGGAAATAGAAATGTTCTAGTTTATAAGGGGAGTGATATCATAAATAGTTGGTTTGACCTAGCTTTTCAATGTGATTTATTTCTCTTATGGACGGAGTTACACGGACATTCTCCCGGCCCACTAAATCTTGAATTTCTATATTTTAAACGTCATGTTGTTTCTTACGATATGCAGAAAGCTTCAAGAGGATTTGACAGATGAAATGGTGGATTTAGCAAGGCAACTAAAAGAAAGAAGTCTTGTGATGAATCAATCCATTAGAAACACAGAGAAGGTGAGAACCCTGTGCTTGGTAACTCTTTTTTTCCTTAAGTGACTGCATTCACGTGTTCAGATACTTGACTCGACGGAGAAAGCAATCGAACAAAACTTGGGAAGTACCGGGCATGCAGCAGCTCGTGCTGCGGAGATCTACTCGCGGAGCTCAAAAACATCATGCTTCACTTGGATGCTTATCTTTTCCATGACATGCGTGTTCATTATGGTTGTTTTACTTATCCGGGTAACCTAGATCCCTCATTGAACGAATATATACTGGATCGATTCGAATAAATGTTTTTCATACCGATCGTTAACCGAAACCGGATGGTATCAGTTTTCTTGAGTCGGAACCTGAGTTTTCTAGATCGACATGGAAAAAATAAAAAAAAATTGTACCGATCGACCGTAATGGTAATACCTATACGGACCGGTAATAAAAAATTGATTCGAACTCACTTCTTTTATTCAAACTAAATGAGTGGTGTTTGTTACTGATGAGATCCCCGGAACCCGGTACATCGGACCTGCTCAAAACCAATCTTGATCATAGGAGCTCAAATAACGTAAGCTGAACTTGGAGGTCCAAATCCAGCCCACATGAAGGAGTGGCCTATCCAGGACAGGTGGCCCGATCGGCCATTCATATCGATCGGTCCCGATAGGTGGGACCCAACTTCTCCCGTGCGCCAAGACCGATCGGTCCACATCTTACAGGTCCTGCTTCGGGTCATCCATATTCCTCACATGCAACGACAACCTTGTCAGAAGCGTGGTCCGGCGAAGTCGTGCGAGCCTCCCTTAGCCAGGGAATAGTCGGCTAGTAGCGCCGAAAGGTCTAGCGCTGTGCAACTCTATGAAATCGTTCCCGGCAGCTGTTCCGCCTGACATTAGCCGACCTAGCCGCAAAGGACAAGCACAAAACGACACCCTACTGTACATAGCACAGTGGGAGTATAAAAAGGACGTTTGGGGTGTGAAAAATATATCTTTCGATTCTCCTTCAAGCTTTCATATAGAGAACCTCCGATCGATTTATTTTCGATAATTCTCTTCCTCTTTGTTGTCTAAAGAACAAACATGATCTTTGTGATTATTACTTTATTTATTGAACCGACTAAGGGCATTTTCTCTAACCCTTAATCAAGTAGTTTTTTCTCAACTTTGAGGTTTTCCACTCTAAAACTGCCGTGTCCCTTTACATTTGGTTTATAATTGTTCTCCACACATCAAATAAATTATAACCGAGTTCGTCTTGCTACGAATCGGTCGACTGTTGATACCCTCGGTTTTCGAACCACAACAGTTACTATATCATAACTTTAGAATTGTATAAAAACATATTTTCAAAGTTTGCAAATTACATACAAACATCTCGATGTCGATATAATGTATATTGTTAATCTATATTTTTAAAAGTTGTATGCACAATCCCTTAAAAGTAATTTTGTTTGGTTGGTTTCCGAAATTTTAAAATCGTTTATATTTAATTTTAATATTCATTTATATTTTAAATGTATCTATAATTTGTATTTTGTTTTCTTAACTATAAAAATGTTTAAAGATTATGTTTATAAATTTTGAAAATAGCATATAAATTCTCAAAACAATTCAAGAAAGAACAAAAATCATTATTATTTACTTATGGATAATTTTGAATGGTTTTGAATTTCATATATTAAATAAGTAATTTCTAAGACTTAGGAGTATATATCGCTTTTACCAATATATTAAATATTGAGAGTAACCGTCCTAATTTTCTCCAAACTAAATATGATCACTCCTATTTATATTTTATTTATTTAAAAAACTGCAACGGTCGAAAAGTTTGAAAAATAATAAGGAAATAAAATAGGGTCTCATTTGTAATAACGCATTTTATTGACCAAACAAATCACCCTAGGAAATCAGAAACGGTGTCGTTCGCAACTCTATTCAGTATTCAAATCACAATCATGCAAATGTGGTGGGACCCACGATTACTCTATCGTTGATCACGTTCATTCCATGTATACTATAAAACCATGAAAGTTGAACGAACCACATCTTCAGTGTTTCCGCCTTTACCGTCCTCGCAAGAAATGAAATCGTAACGTTCTTCACAACCCTAGTCTTCTTCNACCGTCCTAATTTTCTCCAAACTAAGTATGATCACTCCTATTTATATTTTATTTATTTATAAAAACCGCAACGGTCGAAAAGTTTGAAAAATAATAAGGAAATAAAATAGGGTCTCATTTGTAATAACGCATTTTATTGACCAAATAAATCGCCCTAGGAAATCAGAAACGGTGTCGTTCGGCAACTCTATTCAAATCATGCAAATGTGGTGGGACCCACGATTACTCTATCGTTGATCACGTTCATTCCATGTATACTATAAAACCATGAGTTGAACGAACCACATCTTCAGTGTTTCCGCCTTTACCGTCCTCGCAAGAAATGAAATCGTAACGTTCTTCACAACCCTAGTCTTCTTCTCCACAACAGCATTCTCCTTCCTTCCTTTTGCAGACTCGTTCTAGTCTCCGGATCCGAAAGATAAATTGATGAGGGCGTTTCGAAGTTGCTCCAGGACGTTGATCTTCTGTTCGCTGTTTTTTTCGGTTGTTGTTCCTATTTCATTGCTACCATGGCTTAAAAACATTCACTCTCATGGTGGTACTGGTTCTTCTTGCCGTTATGGACGTACTTGTCTAAAGTTTTTTATTGATTAATCTGATTGGTGTTTTTTCTCCTTCTGGTCGTGTTGTTTGCAGTTTCGGAACACTCGGTCGAAGATCTGCATTTCATTGTACGCATCTTTCGTATTTGATATTTCGGATTCATGTTGAATTTATTCTGAATTTTATTGCGTATTTTGCGAAATTTAAGTTAGGACAGTGATTTTTTAACCTTTCTTGTGCAGAAACAGAGAGCAGAGGCCCGAATGCTTAATGTAGACCAACAGGTATGGATTTTTTGTTTTTGTTTCGAATATTTACTTTGTATCATATAAATATTACTTATAGGAAGAAATGGAAGATCACAAAGAGCGGCCTTCGCAATTTTTTGAAGAAAATATTCTCAACTCTTCGGATAATGCTAGTGAGTTGGAATTGTTGGACAATGCAGGTTAATTTATTTGGACATACTGATGGTTTGTTTGCATGTTACTTTATCTTTAATTGCATGATCTTCTTGTTACGTGATCTTTTCTTCTTGATTCAAGTTTAGCAGCTAGACTACACAAAGATGGTAATGGAGATAGGCTGCACAATGATACGTTTTCAGTATCTGATTCAAGGGTATGATATTGTTATTTGCGTATTATAAAGAACTTCATTGTATTACCTATTTATTTCTATTAACTAATTTCACTACCATATTTGTTAATCTTACTATTGAAGAGTGAGTGTCTTGAAATTTTGTTTTATAGAAACAAAAAACGGAGCCTCGGAAACTTAATGAAGAACACCAGGTAAAGATTTGCAGCGTGTTGTTTGTGATATTTACTTAGATATACCCTGGTTTTTTATTTTATTCGCCTGTCACAATTTTTATTCAAGGAAGAAATTGAGGATCACAAAGAGCAGCCTGTTCTTGTTTTTAAAGATCACGCAGGCACCTCTTCAGGGACTGCTGGTGGGTGGAAATTGTTTCGCAGTTCTTACTTATTTGTCCATGCATTTGCCTTTAAGATACTTTGCTTCACTCGCATGAGCTTTTAGTTGCATTTTACTTTTTTTAAGTTTAGCATCTAGAGAACGCAGAAATGAAGGTGATGGAGAAAAGCTAGAAAAGGAAGTCTCATCATTGTCTGATTCAACGGTATGCTGTATGATTTTACTACGGTGATCTGACATAAATCATGTCAACGGTATGCTTAATGTTTTCTAAAGGTTGCAGCAAACCGAGTTGCAAGTGCAAGGTCGAGGAGAAAGTTGGAGGAGAAAGTTACAGAAATGAAAGATATTGTTCTCAAGGCCAAGGCATATTTGAACATGGCACTTCAGGTGCAAAACAACAGTTCCCCAATCATTAAAGAGTTGAAACTCCGAATAAAGGATGTTGAACGAGCCATGATACGGAGCATGGAAGCTTCTCATGTGTCAAGAAGGTAGCATTGGTCTCTTTACAGACATCTACATTGAGTAGTGACGTTAAGTATTTAACAAAACTTCCATTAGTTCTTACTTTCAGTTCAATGCACAAGAAGAAAGTACTGCAGTCTACCGTTTCAAAATTTGGTCGCATCTATCCGGATTGTGCTGCTATGGTAAAGAAACTTCGTGCTATGATTTATAAAGCAGAAGCACAGGTGACTTCAAACAGGAATCGAGAGAATTTTCTCCGAGCACTTGGTGGAAGAAGCATCAATAGGGGACATCACTGTCTCTCTATGAGATTAACAGCGGAATATTTTGTTATGGATATCGAGAAAAGGAATCTCCCAAACAGAGAAAAATTGACAAATCTTGATCTGCATCACTTTGCCATTTTTTCAGACAATGTATTGGCTTCTGCAGTTGTTGTAAACTCAGCTATCTCCACTTCAAGCGTAAGTCAACTTCCCATTTGATTTTTCTCTTCCTTTTCATAGGCTAAACTGCTGTTAATTCACTATTAATTTGCAGAGACCAGAGAGCATGGTATTTCATATCATAACGGATTCTCTGAACCTTCCTGCTATTACAATGTTTTTCATATCAAATCCACCGGGAAAAGCTACAGTAGAAGTTGAGAGCATAGAAAAGTGGCATTGGCTATCTGAGTTTTATAATATAACACTGCGGGAAGAAGGTTCATTTGATCAACGGTTTATGTCAGAGCTGAATCACCTTCGGTTCTTTTTGCCTGATGTTTTCCCTTATCTTGATATGATTGTCTTCCTGGATCATGATGTGGTTGTCCAAAGGGATTTAACACCACTTTGGGACACCGACATGAAAGACAAAGTTAATGCTGCTGTCATGACCTGCACTGAAGGGGAGTCCTCATTCCGGCGTATGGGTACATTTATCAATTTCAAAGACCCCATTGTGGCTAATGAGTTTGAACCCTCTGCCTGCACCTGGGCTTTTGGATTGAATCTTTTTAATCTTACTTCATGGAGAGAACGAAGACTTTCTCTTCTATATGTTGAATATCGCCTTATGGTGAGTATGTGCTCATTGCTTGTTTACTTCTTAATGGTGCTGACAATTACAACATAAAAACACTATTTTCTTGTTCTGCAGGGCAAAGAATATCAATGGTTCAAGGTGGCAGGAAGCTCGGCCATTGGTTGGCTAACATTCTACAACAATACAGTAGCTTTAGATAAGAGCTGGCTTGTTACCGGCCTTGGCTATAACTCCGATGTGAGCCAGGAGAACATAGAATTAGCAGCCGTCCTGCATTTCAATGGAATCCAGAAACCATGGCTTGAAAACGGTATAGAACAGTTTAAAACTTTATGGCATAAACACCTCAACTATGATGATACATTACTTCGACAATGCAACATCCATGAGTAGGTTTGTGATCACTAACAAGCACATTTGTCTTTTACCATTCCTTGGACAACCATCCTGATTACTGCTAAAGTGTATATAACTCATTCAATTTTATTCTATTTTACTTCAATTTTTCAAATATGTTTTGTTATCTGAGCCAATGGGTTATGTAGCCCCGGGGGCATAGGAGCATGTTGTTTGGCAACTTTTGTTTGATCATATTCGATGATGGTTTCGAGCCACAGTGGTATTACGGCTTTTCGACGGCAGCGGAGGTTTTGGGACAAATGCTGATGTTTGCTAGCTTCATTTTGCCACCTAGTCATTGACTGCACCGAAGACATTGGAGAAATGTATGTATTTCTTACCCTTTTTGTTTTGCTTTGTTTGAGGAAATTCTGAATGAGGATTCTGCTTGTCTACAATTTTTTACAATTTTTTTGTTATTTTTTTACAATTTTTTTAGGTTGACGAGTATTTTCAGAGTCCTGTCCCACCAGTCGGAGATGTCACTCTTGGAATCTACCCTACAGCAGCAGAAGAGCCTTGTAACAATGAGGACACCTCGAAAATTTCGATGTAAACTGTTGGATTGGAGGTAAACATTTGCCTAGGTTCTATGGTATTCCATAACATTCTCTTTCATGATTATTATGAACATAAAAAGTTGTATAAAAATACGTATTGTCTACCCTTAAGATCCCTATAAATTGCATTTTCTGTTTTTGACTCTTTCCAATGAACCGTTTTTGCTAGTTTTTAAAGCCCTTTTTTGCTTGTCTTTTTGCTAGTCTTTTCAATGAATCTTTCTAACCTTAAAGCCGTTTTTAAAGCTGTTTTTGCTAATCTTTCCAATGAATCTTTCTAACCTTAAAGCCGTTTTTGCTAGTTTTTTTACAGTAAAGATGGGTAGGAATTTAATTGCTGGTGCATAGCTTATTGATGAGGAGATCTGTAGGTAGAACTAAGAATCATCATCCTTAAGTGTTTCTTCGGGTTTGTACATACGGTGTCACTATTTGTATCAATTACAGCAAGCTGTAACTGCATGTATACACACTTCTATTAATTGGGGGGCACATTCATTACAATACTGAATGAATGCTAGTCTTGATGTCTTATGTCACCTTCCTCATTACACATTGAGAATGAATTGGAAATGACAAATGAGAACACATTTGTCTTAAAAGTAGGATTGAATTGCAATTACATGTTAAATTTTGGTAAGCATGGATAGTTTCAAGCTCCACTTCATGCTACTTGTTGCATAGCTATAAGCTTGAATTTCCAGGTTCAATGATGTTGACAGGCATCAAGGTAACGGGCCTTAGACATATGTCAAACTCCCTGTGTTTCTTCTGATGCAGCTCAATCGCGGCAGGTAATCAAAACTTTACTCAGGTATGTAAAACCTTTTCCTCTCTATTTTTTAAACTTGTAACTTGTCTCCGTTTACATGGATGATTGTTAGATGAACAAAGCACGTGTGATTGTTTTTTAACTGATCTCATAATTTGTATGATTTCGTAAATTTAGTTTCAAAGGTTTCTTAATTTTGACAAATCTAATTCTTAAAGTTTTTTGAATGCAAAACTAGTCTATATACTTTGTAAATTTTCGCAAAACTAATTTTTAAAGTTTAATTTGTGGTAAAATTGATTTTCAAAATTTGGAGACTAGTTTTGTAGTTCATGGATCGAATTTGTCAAATTTGGTAAAATTTGAGTATTTTTTTGTCAAAATGATAAAAATATAGGAAATATGGATGTGAAATTTATTAAAATTATGAAACGTTAGAAATTTTATTTTCTTGTTTTTTAATAGAATGCAGTTCGTTTATTTGGGAATAATAACTGAGAAACATTGTAGCAAGTGTGATTCAAAGCATGTTTGGTAGTTGATATGAGTTGCTTTCTTTGACTTCAATCACTTATTTATGCTTAAGTGATTATGCCTAAAGAATAGGGAGGGGTTTTTGTTATTGCAGAGAGACATGGCTTGGCAACTACAAATTTGGTATACAGTAATTGCTGCATTCAAGTATAATATATTAATGGTGCACATGGTATGTTCTTCATGGCTTCCTTTCCTAATTTTAAATTCATGTGATGGCCTAGACTAGACTAGACACCTTGAAATCTTACAGTTGTGGAGTTCTAATGTCTCCTTCCTAAAAGGTCTCTTAGGTAAATAACACGCCAGGATTAGAATTCAAAGGACTATATCATTTAAGGTTTTTAAATTTGGTATAATTTGGTAAATTTGATATTAAGGTATTTAAATTTAGTCTTCAAAGATTTTTAAAGGTAAAATTAATCCCCTAAACTTTAAATTTTTGGTAAACTATTCTTCATACTTCGTAACTTTTAGTAAATTTAATACTCAAAATTCAATCATCCTCCTCAAATTTTGGGATTTACTTTTATTATAAATGATCAAATTTATCAAAATTGGAAATATTGAGGATTATTTTTACCAAAATATTCAAATGATGAGGATGGCATACACCAAAATAAAGTTTGATAATTAAATTTGTTAAAATAATAAAACTTTGGGGTCAAACATGCCATTTTCTCGAATTCAAATGCACACACAATACTTGATAACTGATACAAATCTGTTTTTGAGTTACAGTTGCCGAAGACGTTATTTAGAGACATGATGCGGTGAAAGTTACAATGCAACTACTACACAGCCATTTTGATGAACAAAGAAAGAAAGCAAACCAGGAAGAGTAAGCCATACAAAGTTGGGTAAATAGAAAGTACAACACAGGATATCCACATCTTAAATGTTGGAACTGAAAATGCTGGTTTAGCTTCTGCTTTTGCATTTCTCTATCGCACGAGGAGCTGAAACCACATAATATTTCAGTAAGTTGTTTAAATATTAAGAGTTACAATTTAGATAGATACTTACCAAGTCCTTTAGCCTCAGTAGCTTTCATAACACGGAGACGCTTACATGATTCAACGAACATCCTGTTTTATATTGTTGCAGGATTCATAAGTATGATGAAAGTTAAGAAGAGGGTCGAGTTTACTTACTCCCATGGAACATCACCAACGAGCATCCAGTCTCCATCTTTGTCTTCATAAGTTGGTACGTAATCTGAGCTATTAAGAAGGTCCATAAGCTTGCTCTCATTCATGAAATCCATCATTCCTTTGGAGTCACATTTACCTTCAATCAAAATAACCACAAAGTTATCAATGGTAACAACTCCCATTTCAAAGAATGTTCTAATGTTAGGTAACAAATCTAGAAATGTAATGCAGATTTCTTCTATTTGAGCCCATAGAAGAAATGAGAGGGTAAACAAACGGGATTAAATGAGAAAACTACATATTTAAAAACTTAATCAAATCATTACCTTTGTAAACTTAATCAATCTCACTTCTATAATCAATATTAGACAAATTCAACACTTCCTTTCAAGTATAACCATAAGGTTTGGACTTGTAAATTGAAATGAATCGAACCNATGCTGGTTTAGCTTCTGCTTTTGCATTTCTCTATCGCACGAGGAGCTGAAACCACATAATATTTCAGTAAGTTGTTTAAATATTAAGAGTTACAATTTAGATAGATACTTACCAAGTCCTTTAGCCTCAGTAGCTTTCATAACACGGAGACGCTTACATGATTCAACGAACATCCTGTTTTATATTGTTGCAGGATTCATAAGTATAATGAAAGTTAAGAAGAGGGTCGAGTTTACTTACTCCCATGGAACATCACCAACGAGCATCCAGTCTCCATCTTTGTCTTCATAAGTTGGTACGTAATCTGAGCTATTAAGAAGGTCCATAAGCTTGCTCTCATTCATGAAATCCATCATTCCTTTGGAGTCACATTTACCTTCAATCAAAATAACCACAAAGTTATCAATGGTAACAACTCCCATTTCAAAGAATGTTCTAATGTTAGGTAACAAATCTAGAAATGTAATGCAGATTTCTTCTATTTGAGCCCATAGAAGAAATGAGAGGGTAAACAAACGGGATTAAATGAGAAAACTACATATTTAAAAACTTAATCAAATCATTACCTTTGTAAACTTAATCAATCTCACTTCTATAATCAATATTAGACAAATTCAACACTTCCTTTCAAGTATAACCATAAGGTTTGGACTTGTAAATTGAAATGAATCGAACCAATTCCGATAATATGTTGGAATTACAGAGTCTGGTTGAAATTTATGATAAGAGTGTGCACAGATATAACGTATAAGGAGAGGAGAACACATCGTAAATGACACCCCTTCCCACTTATAAACCCAAACCAAACCAAACCAAAAATTTCATCTCAAATACAATGTTGGACAATTTGACATTTCAACACATCCACGTCCAAATACGTCACAAATTTGGACTTGCATATTGAAATGAATCGGACTTTCTTGGTATTAATAATCAGGATTTTGATTGAACTATCTTCGATATCATGTTGAAATTATAGAGTCTGACCGAAATGACGGTTGAGAAGGTGAACAAACAGGATTCAAAGAGGAAAGCATGCATTTAGAAGACATCAAACCATGTGATGACCCTTTATAAAAGTAATCAATCAAAATTCTCTAATTGGATAAATTCAACCAAATCTGTGGCTCAACTGTTCCAGAATAGATGGGAAGACATCAATGTGCAAGACAACGATGGTGTAGATTCTGAAGGTCATTTTCAATATTACTGTGAAGATTTTGAAAGGGAATGAGATATTTGGAATTTACCAGTGGTGAAGGAGCTGAACATTTTGCCCAATGTATCTGAGAGTTGCTCATATGTCTTCAACATCTTCAAATCAACTTTCCGTAGGTACGGTGCTCCATCCATGCTAACCTTCACAAGAGCGGCGCCGGCGGCGGTAACGCTACCACCTACGGCGGAGGATCCTTTCCCCTCCTCCGCTACACTACCGCTCCTCTTATTACCTGCCGTCACGTTTCTCCGAAATGACCGAACCGGCGGCCAACCAACGACCTGCGCCCTGCAATCAACGCTCAAATCACTTAAATACTCTTAGCAGCGCCCAATTTCGGTAAATCTACCTGCCCTAAAAATTTAAAGAAAACAGAAATGAAGTAGGGCGGAGTACTTACTTCGCCGGTGGCTTAACGGCGTCGGTGGAGAAGGAGATATTATTATTATTATTATCCTTGATCTCGTTCTTCTCCTGCTCCAGATTCATCTCCTTATCACCGAGATTGAGCTTCAAATCCACCGTCTCTGAGAACACTCTCTTCCCATACGCAGCAGAAACCTTGTGTTCACCTCCGGGCAATCCGAGCCTTAGCTCCGTCGCGTCGTAGCCTAACCTCTCCCATACAACGCCGTCGTGATTAGCCATTGCATCCGTCATTCTCTATCCAGTGATTTCTTAAGATCTTCGGTCGGAAAAGTGGGAAATATTTCTATAGTGGGGTAAGCGTGTGCTAGGCTTAACAATGGTGGGTTAATATTGGGAAAGCGCCGTCCGTTGAGAACGATACACGTGGACGGACGGATGAAATTTATATCCAATCTTGATGCCGACCGTTGTTGCTGGTGATCTTAGCCTTGTCTACATAATTCATTCCTTATAAAATTAGAAGGTCTTCTTCATTTCTCTATTATTATTATTATACATAAATGTTAATTATACACATGTAAAAATAAATTTACTAATATATTATAATAAATACTCGCCTTTTGGCTTAATAATAAAGAATATAAATTGCAACATCGAGTCTCCAAATTTCTTCATGCACCCAACTCAACAACTCTTGATATAAAATGACGTTGTTTTGATTTATTCGTTAATTATATTTGTTTTTCGTCAGATAAGTGGCTTATGTACTTTTACTACATTGTTATTTAGTATATATACTTGTGAATTAATCGTAAAAGCGATAATAGATCGTAATATGGTTGTTTTTGGAGAGACGGTGGAATCTACTAATTATACTCATTTTTATAAAATTGACTTCTCTTATATAATAAATTAATAAAATATTTGTAATTTTAGACTTGAAGTGTATACAACTCTCAATAAATTTTAATATTATTTATATATTTTGTATTTATTTAATATAATTTTATTTACAAATAATAACTCATTCGAAAATATGACTTTTAATCGAATCAAGTCGTATAGTACCGAATCGATCAAACGAGATTAGTTGGCTTGTCACATTATTTATTTAAACGGTGAGAGGATTTGAATATAAACAAGGAAGCAAGATAAATAATTACATAGAAGATCCATATAAAATTGGAAAGTAAAACCCTAAGAATATGTTTGTAAGCAATATGGTCAATTTGAATTGAAAATGAAAAATATCTTATTAAGAAATTTATAATTATAAATCATTCTTTTAAATTTCTGGTATATCAAAAATTTCAGATATACTAATTTTGATAAATATATAAATAAAATATTGATCGATACGAGTTTTTAACCGATCATATCAAATCTATTTATTAATTTGGGAAAAAATATTTGTCATTGTAATTTTTGTTATTCTTATTTTCTCATTATTAATTTATTTGATTATTTCGATTTTGAAAACATTATTATAAATACATTATAGACTTGCCATGACAATTGACACGTGGGTATGAGTACGGTTAATATACGGATATTTAACAGTATGGTATATAAAATTAATAAAAGAGGAATCACACAAGTTGTGTGATAATGAAGTGGGCCAGACAAAATGTGGGCACGTGAATGTGCTGGGTGAGTCAAAACCTATTCCATGTGCCATAATCCCTCAAGTACAGGCTACTACAGATTGTCCAACCAAAACTAATGCAAATTTTGAAACATTGTTCTAGAAATTAACGTTTTAAAAATTTGAATTTATTATATTGATATATCGAAGTTATTTCGATTATATCAGATAAAATAAATTAAATTATCAATCTAAAAAATAAATCTAGTTTTTAATTAATTTTTAATTTATATTATTTTATTTTGAAAAAAAACTAAAATAAAAAATTATATAAATTTCATGTCTATTTTTTTCGAAATCAAAGAAATTAGATTCGACCTAATCCATTTAAAACATTTAACCACTAACATACAAGTTCATAAAAACAAAAAAATAACAGAGCAAAAGATGAAATCTCTGTTGATTCAAAACCATAAACCCGAAACCCCGAAGACGCACAAAAACAACAATGCCGAGAAAATTGTATAAACTAGCATAAGTTCCATAGTGTAAGAAAAGTAACAGGCATACTTGAGTCTACAATGAGGTAATTGACCTCGTCCTTAAATCCACATTATCGACGCCTACTAGAAAGAATCCGGTGAATGCATGTATCATGCGAAAACAATACAATCCTCAAGCAAATGCGACACAAGGTACACGAGATAGTGCAGTATTTGAAAGCATATATCAAGGAAAAGCATATCGTAATCAAAGAAACAATTATTCGGGATATATAGAAGAAATGAGCATAGAGACTCATAGTAGTATTTATCATATGGATGCTTTGGTATCAAAAGAACAACTTGTTTTCATCCAAATTGGATTCCAAAACATCAAATGGTGATCGATGCCATATTGGTATATCATTGGATCAAAGAACGAGACATTAGATAGACTCAATATAGTTGAATGGAAAATGCAATTGTATAGATATCATGCAATACTATATTTTTCTTTTTGTATCTTAAGAATAACTTATATGAGTATCGTAATCGGAGACGTAACATGAATAGAATAAAATAACCATACCCTTGAAGGTATAACTTGTTAATATTAAGGTTCGAAGGTTGGAAATACAAAGTCCAACTCTCATAACCTTATGAACGCGCAACTACCTGACATCGATACGGTCATTAAGACGCAGTCTTCACCTCTTTCGTCTAGTCAAGGGTGATGGTACCTCTGAGATAAGGAAAAAAGAGAGTTGGAAGACCGTTAGCACCGGGGAACGAAAAATCAAGTCATTTCCCTTAAGAATGACCTTATATATAGAAGATCTTATAGGCAAAATAATAATCTCTACTAACAACAAAATGCTGAATTAGAGTTTCTTTTATATTAAGTCTAATCTCATCGAAATAACCGAATCAGAGGTGAGACCAACCCATAAACATTCGAATATGCTTTCTATCCATCAAAGTTCGAAAACTCGAGCTTCTGAGTTATAATGAATGTACAGCCAAAACACAATCAAGAAGACCAGACATACGAAATGGATCCCATCAAATCCAACAACTGGAAGATAAAAAGTGCAATGGCATCATATGCTTGTGGAAAAGGCATTCAAATAAAGTACACTAATCTCTTAATGCAAACAAGATAGAAACTAGCATGTCAAATTTCGGCATAAAATTCGATGAACAACCCATCAATGCATAAAAATAAGGGATCTAAAAGAACAGAATCAAATACCTCATCAGTGATCATGGCGATGAGAGCTGAGTTACTGCCTACTGATGCGGATCTGAGCTGAATAATCGAATTTTCATTAATCTCTTCTTACATTATCATTTGCCTGTCTCTTCAGAATCTGCAACTTCATTCATTCAATCACCAAAAATCTCCACAAGAGCAAATCCCATCTCTAAAATGATGATATCGATTAATATCTCTAACAACAATTTCACGTTCACAAATCTTCGAAGCCGCCTTAAAGAAATTATGACAATCTCCACAAACTCTCAAATTCTTAGTGATTCTTATTACATTTCCCTCTGTTGTCCTAACAAGTCCATAAGCTAAAGCCAATCTCTCACTGTGTTCATAAACCATCTTCACTTTCTCTTCCTCTTCAGTATCATACAAAACCCATCTCGTATCCGCTTTATACCCTCCGATCATCACCAATTTCGTCGTGATTTCGGATAATTTATCGAATATTTCACTAATATCAGGGTGTGATTTATCCCTTGCTATGAAACTATGCATTTTGTTCCCAATTTCGATCCAGCTACAACCAGGTTGTTTCTTNTAATATACGATACAGACAATCTGATCAAACGGTATTCATATGATGAATATATTTGGGCATCTGTGGCTCTTTACTTGGACATAATCAATCTATTTTTATCACTCTTATCCCTTTTTAGAGCTGCTGAAAATTAGATTTCTTCCCTTGATAGTTCGATGATGTTGTGTATGAATAATGAATAATTTTGATATTGTGATTTGTACTTATAATGTAATTGTATATTATCTAGATTTGTAATGATCTTGCATGTTATGTGTTTCAATATAAAGATCTTTTGGTACTTTATTGTTCGAAAATGATCGGAGTTATGCTTGTTCTTATTTCTCTTCATGTAGACCTCTGATGCACTTCTATACTCTTATTTATGACAAAATGATCTATTCCGTGCTCAAAATTTTGTAGTTTTGTCAAATTTTGTTTATATAGTTTGTAATGACATATTTAATCTCCAAACGTTAACGTTTTGGTAAATTTAGTACTCCAAATTCATAACATTTGGTAAATCATGTCTCCAAAGTGGTGAAACAAACTTTTTATTTTGGCTGAGAATTAATTGTTAAAATTAAAAACTTTAGATGACCAATTATACCACATATACTAAAATTTGGGGATTGGTTTTATATATAAAATTTGGGATCTGTTATGCCATTTTCATACTTTGGTTTAGTTCAAACTTGTTTTAATAGGCTCATAATGTTCGAATCATATGTCAAATATATTTTTCTTGTCTAAGTCAAATGTAATTTTCTACTAGAGTTTTTTTCTAAACCGAAAAAGACCAACCCGAAATCCACCATATTACCTCGATACCATATATAAATTCAGGATTCAGTAGTCAGAAGAGTATTCATATAACACAGTTCATAAAAGAAGTTAATTATATTATAAAAAACTAGACCAAGAATATTAGTGTTTGGTTTAATTTTCAAATATTCATAGAATCAACAATTGAGTTTCACAATGGGTACGTTTGGAACAACGTTTGGTAAATAGCGGTGAGGTGAGATGATTGTACTGTGCTGTGAGGTGAACTGATCGTGATTTAAAAAAACTGTTTTTGAAACAGTGGTGCAGTGATCGTGATGTCATAAAATGATTTTTTTGCCCTTATTTTTGAATAACTGTTTATAACTTAAAAATTATATTTCATATTATTTTATGATAAATTCGTTATTTCAAAACTACATTTTTAAATTGTTATATATATTTTTATAGTTTGAATACGTAATTGATAGAATATAAGAAGTTATTGATCAAAATATTTTTTTAAAAAAAATAAACTATAATTTATCAAGGGTAAAATTGATATTTGGCAGGTGCATTCTGGTAACTATTGGGTTAACCTAGCGGTGAATTCACCGCTGTTTTCTGCGGTCACACGAACGCAGTTATTAATAATGTTTGGTAAAAGTAGAATACAACTGCGGTACATTCACCGCACCGAATGGTGGACTGGGTTTCCAAACATCACCAATAAGGGATTTGTCTTCAAACTCACCACTCACAA
The DNA here is from genome assembly GCA_009725065.1 of Utricularia reniformis. NCBI lineage: Eukaryota > Viridiplantae > Streptophyta > Magnoliopsida > Lamiales > Lentibulariaceae > Utricularia > Utricularia reniformis. Next base: position 106,304 of record RWGZ01001455.1, read on the forward strand.
AATAACCTTAAAACACCATTTATAATGATAACATTGAAAGCTTGGATTGCAAATGTCACAATCATAAACTTTTATATAACAAAATTATCAAAATCATGAAATTATGTGGACCAAATTTATGTGGTACCCTAGTTCTATTATGATATTTTCTCTTCAAGATTACTTGATTGTTGTTCTGCAAAGATGAGATAAATGTAGAATACTTGATGAAAGTTCAAAGATAAGTCTTTTTAACAATTAAAGGCTGACACATACTAATAAGAAGCTTAAAAATGTCTTTTCTTCCTTGCAGCAACAATGGTTAAAAGCCTTGAAACTCCCTGTGTCCACATCTCAAACTCCTTCACATTCCTGCATTCAAATTCTACAGTTCCTCGACCCTCCGTTTTCAACCCGAAGTATCGTCTTTCCTCTCCATTTTCGAGCAAATGCCGGCCCGGCCATGCCCTAATATCTTTGGTGAGTTGTAGAACTATACCTGTTGATTATGAATATGAGTGAAAATGCCTTAAAATGCTTTGAAGTTTGAAGTTAAGGATGGATATAAAGCTTGTACTTTTCTTCTTCTTTGTAATTGTCTTGCCTACATGTTTGCTCTTCATCTTCAGCATAACCTGCATTTTCAGTTTATGTTAGAAATGGGATTTGGGGGAGGAAGATGAAGAAGAACTAACGTTTCCACTTCTGTGCAGGTAAACAGAGACAATTTTCCAATGAAGATCACCTGAAAAACACAAGGTTTCTTGTTAAGATACGTTGAAAAATTGATTTATAAGTGGGATGGTAGATTATTGTAAATGATTTGTTTAAGTCTTTTATGATGTAGTTTATCTCTTATACGCTTAGTCCATGCATACTCCTTATATAAATTGATCGGTTCTAGAAATTTAATATGGTATCAAAATGGATTGGGAAAATACCGAGTGATATTATGGGGTTAATTCGAATTAATGAAATTGACATATTGGTAATCTATTGGTTAGAATAATCAATTCAAAGTTATCAAGTGATTGGATTCAAAGAAGTGTGTTGAAATATAAACCATTCTCCTATATCAAGAGTGATTTATAAGAGAGATTGTAGACCATTGTAATGATATGTTCAAGTTTTTTATGGTATAGTGTCAACGTACGTGCATATTACCCACGTAAATTGACACGGCTCTATAAATTTAATATGCTATCAAAACGGGTTTGAAAATCTTGAATGACCTTAGCGAGGTTAGTCCGATTTAATGAAATTGAACTATTGGTAATTCACTTGTTTGAATAGTCAACTCAAACTTGTCTTGTTATTGGATTTGATAGGGTATGTTAAAACATGAACAATTGTATGATGTAAAAAGAATTGGTTTATAAGATAAATTGTAGATCATTGTAAAGGATTTGTTTAAATCTTTTACGATATGATCATATTCTTTTATATGTCCAAGTAAATTGACACACATTATAAATCTAGCTTTGTGATGTTTTATAATGTTTTTGATCGAGAATTATGCTACCTTTTCTGGTTCTTTTAAGGAGTTCACAGCCACGAGCAAGTATTTCTTGGTTACAAGCAGCGAGGAAGTTTTCTTCTGCAGCAAAATCTTCCAAATTGCCATCGGAATTGTTGTTGTTTCCGGCGCCTCTTTCAATCGGAACCGCCGCTGCAACGTTCCACACTTCTTTCAAAGCTCTAGCTTTCAAAGTGGCGACACCTCGGAGAGCTTGAGAAAGGTTAGTTACAGTGCTTTTTTATGGGTATAAAAGGAGGAGTTTTGTTATAATTTACCGGTGGCAGCGGCGGCGGTGAGAGTGGAAATATCGCCGTGGGAACGGACATTGACGGCTGAGGAAACGGCTGACAAAAGATGGTCACGATCAGCGCCGATTGCTTCCGCCGCTTCTACACATTGAGCGGCGACAAGCGTGGCGGCGGAGGCCACCGCCATATCGGTCTTAGCAATATGCTCGTCTTGACGCTTAGAAGATGCGGCTGCCGTTGCGACGGCGATTGCAGCGACGGCAGCAGCAACTCCGGCAACTGAAACAGCAGCATGAATCTGAGCAGTTTGAGCTCTGGTTTCTTCTTTCTTCTTCTCCTTCCTCTCCTTCAGCCACCTACCCACCTTCTTCTTCCCACCTGGGGTTGAGACTCCACTCGCCGCACCGCCGGCGGTGTATCCGGCTCGTGGGGTTCCGGTGAACAGAGGCTGTAGAGTGTTCTTCGCATGGAAGTACTGCTATCATGAAAAGAGATGATCGTTACTGAACATCAATTTCAAAGCTCCATGTTCATTTTTACAGTTTCTATGTTAAATCAAGCTAGAAAAGTGATGAACAAGCAAAACGAAGTATGGGAAGTCTGTAATCAGCCAAAAAACAATTGAAAAGAAGCTGACATACAACCAAATTTCAATATTGAAATTATATAGTTGGATCTAAATTAAAGAGCATGAGAATGAAACTTGTCCCATATACTAAAAAGAATTTGGTGTGGATTAGTTTTAGACAGGGAATTTGAACTAAAGTAATTGATTTCTTCAAGTTTTTTATGATGTAATCTCATCTCTCTTATACATTATAATCGGCACATTTCCCATGTAAATTGGCATGACTTTAAAAATTTAACATGCTATTGGAGGAAGCGGAAAATCTCGAGTGATCTTGTCGGGAGTTAATCCGATTTAATAAAATTGATCGGTTGGTAATCCACAGATTTGAATTGTCAAGTCCAATTTTTCAAGCAATTGTACTTGATGGGAGTGTTGAAGTAATAAACTTTGTCCCACATCGGAAAATGAAAGAAATGTGGATTGGTTTATAATAGGGAATATGAATCAAAGTAAATGACATGTTCAAGTTTTTTACGGTGTAGTTTCATCTCTTTTTTTTCATTGTCCCATCACTTTATAAATTTAGCAAATGATTCATTGTCCCATCTCTTTTTTCTTCATATCCTTTCTAGGCATGCTAATTTACGCTCAAATGTACAAGCAACTTAGCAAAAATGAGTAAAAAACATACCTTGACAACGTCTTCATACTCTTCGTATGGTGAAATAGGAGAACTCTCAGTTTCTTCATTGAGACAACCATTCAGAGTTCCACTGCTATGCGAAAGTCTCCCTGAAGTTAACGGAGAAATCTCCTGCATCATTTTATCACAACATAAATTCACAGCACTAAATGGAAATAAAGCCTTAGAGGAGAAGAAGGAGCTTACAGATAGTGACATGATTCGTTCGAGTATGAGCTGAGAAGTTGCAGAAGAAGCGAACGAGAACGTGTTTCTAGAAAGTCTAGCAGGCTCTTCTTCACTCTCAACAGCACAAGATTTGAAAAGATTTAATGGTGGGCTTTGATTTTGGTGAGCCAGAGCTTTGAAAAGTTGAAGCGCGGAGGCGCTCCATGACCTTGAGAGAAACTCCATCGGCCCTCTTGGACTTTCCGGGAGCTGGGGTTCGCCTGAATCTCCTTTCTCCGACCAGAGTATTCCCATTTTAGTGCTTCTTTTCTTGTCCATTGATGTCATCTAAAAGCTCTGAAAAAAATGTGAATAAGAATATATGTAAGAGCCTTGGGGTTTTATAGAATCACTTAAGTGCATTTATTTTACAGTGGGGTAACACGGTAAGAAACACACAGTAAATGACTTTATACTGAAAGCCGAAATTATTTATCAGAAATAGTATAACGTACCTGAATTTATAATCATAATGAATAATCTAAAGAATACCCGAGATCGCAAGAATGATTTTCAACCTAATCATAAAAAAATGATGAGATAGGAAGTTGTATTTCTTCTTCTTAATCAAACTGTATATTTATAAATAAAATTGGATTAATTTCAAATACACTTATCAATAAATTGACATCTACTTTATAATATTAAATAATTATAGTGTATATAATAATATTGATCATCAAATTAGATCATGGATAATAACAAAAAATATAATCAAATATTTATATGTACGCTCACATGTCAAATAGTATATGTTGAATTTGTCCCACATTTCTAAAAAAAGTAAGATTGATTAGGTTTATAAGAGTGAAAATTCCATGATATAAATGCTTGATCAAATCTTTTAAATGTGCGGATTCTTTCCCTTAATTCCGTTCATTCACGCTTCCCGATCGTTATTCGGTCATACTCTATAATTTCAACATTGTATCGGAGCTTGTTCGATTCATTTCAAGTCGAAACCTTATTGTTAAACTTCAGGGGAAGTATTGAATTTATCACATATTTCTAAAAGAATTGGAATTGATTGAGTTTATAAGGATGGAAGTTCCATCACATAATAACTTCTGAAAGTATTTCAAATATGTGGGTTCCTCCCTTTAATCCCCGTTCGTTCACGGTCTCCCTTCATAATTCCAACACTATATCTAAAAAATAACACATAACATGTACCTCCCAAGGAAGAGAGATCGCCTATAATTGAGCTTTAAGTTTAATCCATTGAGAGAAGAAACCAAACAAGCGGTCAAAAGAAAGAAAGAAAATGTTGGTTTTAGTGGTAGTGAAAGAAAGAAAAGAACGCTTTTCCTTTTCAGATAACAACGCTTTTTGCTTTATCTTTTCTTCCCACTTTCACCCACATCGGGAT